>PITA01028789.1:0-18803 GCA_004023965.1 Spilogale gracilis | reverse complement strand
GAATTCTACCAAACATTCAAAGAAGAAATAACACCTATTCTCCTGAAGCTCTTTCAAAAAATAGAAATGGAAGGAAAACTTCCAGACTCTTTCTATGAAGCCAGCATCACTCTAATCCCCAAACCAGACAAAGACCCCATCAAAAAGGAGAACTTCAGACCAATATCGCTGATGAATATGGATGCCAAGATTCTCAACACGATCCTTGCTAACAGGATCCAACAATACATTAAAAAGATTATCCACCATGACCAGGTGGGTTTTATCCCAGGGATGCAAACTCTTTGTTTGCTTGTCTGGTTCCCTTACAAGCTGAGCAATACGGGAGTCAGGGCTCTGATGTTTTCAACATTGTTTTCAACACTCGCAAAACAATCAACGTGATAGAACAAATCAATAAGAGAAGAGAGAAGAATCACATGGTACTCTCAATTGATGCAGAAAAGGCATTTGACAAAACACAACACCTGTTCCTGATCAAAACTCTTCAAAGTATAGGGATAGAGGGAACATTTCTCAACCTCATAAAATCTATCTATGAAAAACCCACAGCGAATATCATTCACAAGGGGGAAAAACTGACAGCCTTTCCTCTGAGATCAGGAACAAGACAAGGATGCCCACTCTCACCACTACTGTTCAACATAGTGTTAGAAGTCCTAGCAACAGCAATCAGACAACAGAAAGAAATAAAAGATATCCAGCTTGGCAAAGAGGAAATCAAACTCTCTCTCTTTGCAGATGACATGATACTCTATGTGGAAAACACAAAAGACTCTACCCCCAAACTACCAGAACTCATACAACAATTCCGTAATGTGGCAGGATATAAAAATCAATGCAAAGAAATAAATTGCATTCTTATACACTAACAACGAAAAAATAGAAAGGGAAATCAGAGAATCGATTCCATTCACTATAGCACCAAAAACTATATGATACTTAGGAATAAACCTAACCAAAGAAGTCAAGGATCTGTACTCGAGGAACTACAGAACACTCATGAAAGAAATTGAAGAAAACACAAACGATGGAAGAGCATTCCATGCTCATGGATCGGAAGAATAAACATTGTCAAAATGTCTATACTGCCCAGAGCAATCTATACTTTCAATGCCATTCCAATCAAAATTCCACCAACATTCTTCAAAGCGCTGGAACAAACAATCCTAAAATTTATATGGAACCAAAAAAGACCCCGAATCGCTAAGGAATTGCTGAAGAAGAAAAGCAAAGCTGGGGGCATCTCGTTACCTGACTTCAGGCTTTATTACAAAGCTGTGATTACCAAGACAGCATGGTACTGGCACAAAAACAGACAAATAGACCAATGGAACAGAGTGGAGAGCCCACATATGGACCCACAAATCTATGGTCAAATCATCTTTGACAAAGCAGGAAAAAATATCCAGTGGAAAAAAGACAGTCTCTTCAATAAATGGTACTGGGAAAATTGGACAGCTACGTATAGAAGAATGAAACTAGACCATTCTCTTACACCACACACAAAGGCAAACTCGAAATGGATGAAAGACCTCAACGTGAGGCAGGAATCCATCAAAATCCTGGAAGAGAACATAAGCAGTAACCTCTTTGACATCGGCCACAGCAACTTCTTTCAAGACACGTCTCCAAAGGCAAAGGAGACAAGAGCGAAAATGAACTTCTGGGACTTCATCAAAATAAAAAGCTTCTGTACAGCAAAGGAAACAGTCAACAAAACAAAGACCCACAGAATGGGAGAAGATATTTGCAAATGACACTACAGACAAAGGGCTGGTATCCAAGATATATAAAGAATTCCTCAAACTCAACATCCAAAAAGAAGATGAACACATCAAAAAATGGGCAAGAGACATGAAGAGGCTCTTCTCCAGAGAAGACATACAAATTCCTAACAGACACATGAAAAAATGTTCAGCGTCACTAGCTATCAGGGAAATTCAAATCAAAACCACACTGAGATACCACCTTACACCAGTCAGAATGGCCAAAATTAACAAGTCAGCAAACAACAGGTGTTGGGAGAGGCTGCAGAGAAAGCGGAACCCTCTTACACTGTTGGTGGGAATGCAAGCTGGTGCAGCCGCTTTGGAAAACAGTGTGGAGATTCCTTAAAAAATTAAAAATAGAGCTACCCTATGGCCCTGCAATTGCACTACTGGGCATTTATCCCAAAGATACAGATGTAGTGAAAAGAAGGGCCATATGTACCCCAATGTTCATCGCAGCAATGGCCACAATCGCCAAACTGTGGAAAGAGCCAAGTTGCCCATCAACTGATGAATGGATAAAGAAGATGTGGTACTTATATACAATGGAATACTATGCCTCCATCAGAAAGGATGAATATCCAACTTTTGTAGCAACATGGACTGGATTAGAAGAGATTATGCTGAGTGAAATAAGCCAAGTAGAGCAAGTCAAGTATCACATGGTTTCACTTACTTGCAGTGCATAAGTGGTAATGTAGAGGACAGTAGGAGAAGGAAAGTAAATGGGAAGTAGGGTAATCCAGGGAGAGAAATGAAACAACAGAGACTTTGGACACAGAAACAAACTGAGGACTTGGAGGGAGGGGGTGGGGGCATAGGAGAGCCTAGTGGTGGGTACTGAGGGCACCTATTGCATGGAGCACTGGGTGTGGGGAATGGAGAATAAATCTTGGAACACTGGGAAAAAAATTTAAGTAACAATAAAAAAAGAGAATAGTTGGCAGCTTTGCCATTATATTTATCAGTCCAGTGATGCGAAAGCTACGTCTTTGTGCAGTTTAAATCAAGATATTTAAATTTTTATTTGCAGTATGTGGAAATGACCAAAGAATGTATGAACCGGTTACTTGTATCAAGGTGAGCAAATTTTTATATAGCTATTAGGAATTCTCTACTTTGCAATCCATCCTGTTTAAAAATAACCACAATAAATACCATTTTAAGTTCTAAAAAAAAATCATTCCCTTGATCTTTATTGTTTTGAGACAGAAAGGAGATAGATCATATCTCCAATTCCAAGAAAAGTGTCTGGTACCCAGAAGGTGCTCAATAAACACTGGTTGAATAGAAGAATGAAAAACTTTGCTCTCTACATTAGTATGATTTGTGAAATGAAATAACTCTGATGATGGCTGATGAGCACTGTCCTGTGAAGGGCTCCTCTGTGTCAAGTCAAATAAAAACAGAGACTTTCTTAGGTAAAATTAAACATAGCTTTAAAAGGTAATAATAACTGTAGTTGGCTTATGGAGCAATGGGAAAACCATCAAACTCAGTGGCAGCAAACTTGGACTGGAATCTGTATCTGCCACTTGCCAGCTATTGTGCCTGTGAGCAGGGCTCAACCTCTCTTAAATTTGCACTTCCTCTTCTGCAAAATGAGATACTATTGCAGCATGGTTAATGAGAGAGATAGGTAAGTGCTCCAAAGAGTAAGTTAGAGAAAATGATGCCATGAAGTCTCACCAATATTTAAGGCCAAAGGGAGCCTTTGCAAATTAAGCATCTCCACATAACTTTGTCTGTATATCCTCCTCCCACTTAACATCTTATATTATAAACATACCTTATTTGGGGGCATCTGGGTGGTTCAATTGGTTAGCCATCCGACTCTTGATTCCAGCTCAGATCATTATCTCAGGGTTGTGGGATTGAGCCCCATGTTGGGCTTTGTGCTGAGTGTGGAGCCTGTTTGGGATTCTCTCTCCCTCTCTGCCTTTCCTCCCCCACTCACGTGTGCACACTTTCTCTCTAAAAAAAAAATTAAAAAAAATCATTTTTAAAAACAGGCATCCATCTTTTCTAATGAACCTTCTCAAGCAACAGTACTTAGTTTTATTTTATTGAGATATAATTCACATGCAGCAACGTTCACCATTCTAAAGTGTGCAGTTCAGTGGATTGACTACATTTTACTATATTTACAGTGTGTGTAACCATCACCACTCTGTCATCCCAAAGCATTTCATCACCAATTAGGTATCCCTCCCCATTCCCCCTCCCTTCAGCCCCTGGCAACCGTGGATCAGCTTCTTGTTTCTATGGACTTGCCTAGTCTAGACATCTCACAGAAACAGAATCATACTCTTTGTGGCCTTGGGTATCTGAATGCTTTCACTTAGTGTAACGTTTTCAAGGTTTATCTATGTTGTAGGACTTATTAATACTTCATCCCTTTTTACAGCTGTATCAGAGTCCATTGTATGGATACACAATGTTTTATTTATCTGTGGATAAGTTTATGGATATTTGGGTGGTTTCCATCCTCGGGCTATTAGAACTAAGGCTGCTACGAAGATTTGTGCAAGTGTTTTGCGTGGACATGTTTCCAGTTCTCTCAGGAGTCCCTCTAGGAGTGGAGCTGCTCGCAGAGCAACTCTAGTTGAACTTTTCCAGGAACCGCTGATGGGTTTTCCACAGCAGCTGCCCCGTTTCACAGCCCCATCAGCAATGCACGAGGACGCCAATTTCTCCATACCTTCACCAATAAGAGCTTATTTCTAGAATCACCTCACCAACACTTTCTCAGTCACATTGGTATTGGTCTGGAAAAAACTCAAAACAAAACTTTTCAAGGTAACACTCAAGTATTAATAAAATGACTTCAGAGTACTGTTTCTAATTTTTCCTGGCAGAGAATATTCAGCTTCGCGGCTGCCTCGCCTGACAGGAGGAGGCGGGGGACTCACCGTCACACCATTCCTCACAGAATCCCGGGAGGAAAAGCCATTTTGGGAACAAATCCCTGTCTTAAAGGGATAATTTCCTGGAGTAGCGATAAGAGTAGTTTTTTGACTAGCTCCTCACGTGCATTTCACGTCATTTCACGTTATACTTCACTCTTAGTTTCAACGCTGGGCAGTCCCGCCCAAAGGGAACGTCAACCCCACAGCGCAAAGGCCGTACACCCTCAGTCTATCCTCCTCCCTCTGGCCCCGCCCCTCTAGGGCCCGGCCCCCTGCGGACACGCCCTCTCCCCTCGAGCTCCGGGGCTGAGGGGTGGAGAGAGCTGTGAAGGAGGACTAGCGACCAATCCGCTTGCGTCTTCGGGAAACGGCGCTCCGCACTGGCAGATTAAGGCTGATGATGTACTCAGGTTCCAGTCCGCACTTTGGAGGCGGGGCTAAAGCCCAGAGACGCAAGGCTGGAGGGGACCGCCTGCTGAAAGCACGTGACCTGGGTCTGGAGCCGGAAGCTACCTATCTGATAGGGAGCGCCCCCAGCACCTAAGGCTGCGATGGTAAGTGAGGACGCATGCGCGGGAGTACGCGCTAGGGGTTCTTCATCCCTGTTCCCCAATCTCTTTGGTTCCCCCCACTTGGGCCTGTACTCTGCCCTTACCTCCTGTCCACCCTGGGACGCAGAGAGAATGGAGATGGGAGGGGAGGAGACGTAGAGGGCTTGAGAGAGATCTGTGCGGGGGTGTAGGGACTCTGTGTGGGGGTGGAGCAGTCTGCGGGGGTGGAGCGGGCCACCCGGGGAATTGGGAGAGGGGGCGGGGTGGGGGAAGGGAACAGTGGAGCTGCGGAGGCCAAGGGAGCCCAGGGTCAGAGGGTGAGAAAGTGGGAAGCTCAGCAAGATCAGTGTTGAAGGCTTTGTAGAGGAAAGAGTCTGGAAGGGCCCTAGCCGGTGAAAAAGAAGGTTTGGGGGCTCTTGTCAAGGGAGACTTGGGTTTGCAAGTGAAGGACATCTAAGTCTATCCTGGCATGCTTCTCACTAATTGCATCCTTACCCACTAGACTTCGGCACTGACCCAGGGGCTGGAGCGAATCCCAGACCAGCTTGGCTACCTGGTGCTGAGTGAAGGCGCAGTGCTGGCGGTGCGTTCTGGGCAAGGGAGGGGGTCCACCAAGGACACATGGCCCCGTGGTCTCTTTTAACACCCCCCAGTTTAGCTAAGTTGTCTCTATTCTAGGTCATAGCTATCATGCTTGGCAGATAGTAAGCTTTCAGTAACTAATCAAATAAATCGGTGGAATCATAGTCTGGTAACTTCTGAGTTGAGAGGTTTAATGACTTTAACAAGTCAGACAACTAGTTACAGGATCCTTCATAACTGATATTATCCAAGTTTTCTCGAATATGTCTTTATTTGGCATTTATTTAAGAGGCTTTGAACTTTGTTTCATAATACAATACAGTGTTAAGCTCTCTAGAAGTTTTTTTTTTTTAAAGATTTTATTTATTTGACACAGAGAGAGATCACAAGTAGGCAGAGAGGCAAGCAGAGAGAGGAGGAAGCAGGCTCCCTGCCTAGCAGAGAGCCTGATGCAGCCTCTATAACAGGACCTTGAGATCATGACCTGAGCCGAAGGCAGAGGCTTTAACCCACTGAGCCACCCAGGTGCCCTCTCTAGAAGTTTTTAATGGAGCTGGAGAGACAAGGCTTAAGGATAAAAGTTGAAAGCATTGCAAGTTGTAAAGACTAGTGAAAAAGACCAGAAAAATGAAGGATTCAACCCTTGTGTTGTAACTTACATTATAATAAGAAGACTCTTGGAGGAGATAAGAATTCAGATGGGCTTAAAGAATGAATGGTTGTGAACAGGCCTATTGAAAAGATATGGAAAGGTTTGGAAGAGGATATGGTAAGGAAAGATCTCATTGTGGAGGACTTTCAAGGTTGGGTTGATTACATTTGGGTTAATCTTGAGGGTAATGGGAGCTTTGAAGGGTTTTTAAAAGGAGTATGAGCTAAGGAAATAGTTGAGCAAGATTATTCTGTTAGGTGTGAAGATAACCAGAAGGGGTGGGGATTCAGAAGTAGGGGGAACTGCTGCTGCAAAAATCTAGGTATGAGACAGGTATGGTGGCAGTGAGGAGCAAGGAGAAGAAATGTTAAAGGAAGAATCAATATATCTTGATGATGACTAGAGATAGGTAATTAGAGGAGATACTTCTCCATCTAGTAAGACTTTGAACCCAAGCCTAGAATGATAGTGCCTTAACAAACAGGAAATTAAGAAAGGAAGTTGATTGGGTAGGGGTGAGGTAAGATTTTGATGACTTTAGACATTTTGGTATAGAATCATAACAGTTAATATATATCACCAGGAGCTGTTCTGAGCATCTCACCAATATCTCGGTGCAAACCTCACAACAAGCCCATGGATAGGAACTTGTCCAGTTTAAAGATGAGAAAATGGAGGTACAGAATGTTCAAGAGAGCAAAGGGCCCTGAACGTGACGTACTTGGGAGGTCCATGTTGAGGAGGTTTGGGAGAGGAAACTCTGAGCCAGTCACCAGAAAAGAGGAAGCCTAGGCCACAGTCACACCATTACCCAAGGGCTAGGTAGTAGAGAGGGGCTCAAGGACAAAGAGCATGTTCATTTATGTTTTAAATTGTGCAGACAGGGCAACAAATAGAAAGACTGAGGAAGGAAGGGGGCCTTGAACCTGTCAGTGCTGCGGGAGCCCAGAGGTTTGAGAATGGTTTTATCAATAAGTGGGTGGGGGAGAAATCAAGTTTAAGCGATTAGGAAAGAATGGGCAGTCAAGAAACAAACGAGAGTCACTGCTCACTGGGGGAAGCCCCATATTATAAGGATGAGAAACAAGATGACACTGAGAGGGACAACGATATCATTGGAAAGTTTCAGGTTTGTTTTTCAAAAAATGAGGGTGACCTTATTTAAGGGTATTGGAAAGTTGAGAGGGAGAGGTTACAAATGCTAGAGCCGAAGTGACTGTTCCCGGAATTCTTTCCCAGTTCTGTTCCCTAATTTCTGCCATCCTTCCTCCTCCCTCTGCATGCAGTCATCTGGGGATCTAGAGAATGACGAGCAGGCAGCCAGTGCCATCTCTGAGCTGGTCAGCACGGCCTGTGGTTTCCGGCTGCACCACAGCACGAACATACCCTTCAAGCGCCTGTCGGGTGAGCCTCAGCCCTTGCCCCTGGTGGTGGTGGTGGTGGCCATGGGAGGGGGTGGGGTCCCAGAGACTTCTCAGGGAAAAAAAAAAAGTGCTCATCTCCTGCCAACCTCCCACCACCTCCCCCTGGGTTCCCTGGTCCCTTTGGGATTCACCTCTGCATCAGAACGATGAGAAAGCACAACAAGGAAAGGGACATAGTGGAGCCCTCCTACCTTTAAATCTCTGAGCCTTGAACTATTGTTGAATGCCTTTGGGTTTTGATCCCACCAGTTTGACCCTATAGAGGCCGTTGTACCCCACTAACTCTGTGCTCCCTTCCCTCTCCTGGCGGGGGAAGGTGTGTCTCCTCTCCAGTGGTCTTTGGAGAACACACGCTGCTGGTGACCGTGTCAGGACAGAGGGTATTTGTGGTGAAGAGGCAGAACCGAGGCCGGGAGCCTGTTGACGTCTGAGCCAGCCAGAGGGGAAGAGGCAGAGGTGGATTGGGTCCATGGCCCTCTGTGATGAGGAAGATGCAAACCTCCTCCACCTCTTTCTTGGCTTGCTGCTAGACCTAAGGCTTTCTGCTCACCTACTTCCTTACCCCTACCTGGAAGGGCAGAGGCTTGGGGACTTTGCACTATGTTAAGCAGAGTGAGAGCACGGGGGATCTACCTCTTCCCTCTCTTCCTCCTAATAAACATAAGTCTCATGTTCCCAGGCCCAGGGATGTGTGTATGAGAGTGTGAACTGGTGGGAGGGAGCAGTTTTACCCCAAATCTGTCTTGTGTCTTCTAGGGAGATAGTTGTATATGTGGGCCCAGAGAGTGGAGAAGACACCTGGGCCTATAAAACTGGCATTCAGAGGATAATATGGTAGGAAAGGAGCTGAGGGGAGCTATTTGGTGTGCATGCTGAAGGGAACCTCTCTGGGCCCCTGGGGTCTCTGCTCCTGCCGCCAAGACACAAATGAAAGTCATTCTTCTCCCTCCTGAACAGGCTTTTAATAGTCTTTTTTCAGTTGGAAGCAGTAGTTGAATAAGTTACAGGAACAGACAGATCCAAAAAAAGGAAAGAAAAGAAAACCCCACACAACTTAAAGTGCTTCAGGCTGCAAACGTAAACATGGGGGACAGGAGGAGGCCACCTGGCTATCTCCCCTTTCCCCTGAGACAGGAGGGTCATTGTCGGGGTCCCTTTACCATCACCACCCTCTAATCTCAGCCCTGCGGGTGGGTGGGAGGGAGGGAATGTTCGAGGCAGGAGAGACAACTTAATAGGAACAAGGAATACACTTTGTAAACTTAAAACCAGGGTACAGGGCGGGGGGCAAGGGAGCTCTTGGAGCCCCTGCCCTGGCCTCGGGGTGGGGCCAGCCCCCCCCCAGGGAGTCGGGGAAATACTGTTGGCTTAGTGCTGTAGCCATACCCGCCCATTTCACAGCTTCTTCCCTCATCCCTCATCAGCAGACACAAGACAGGCGGCCCTGTTGGGCCTCCTCATCCATGGTGGGAGGCACAGTCTGGAGCAAGGACCCCCTCCAGGGGCTTTCGGTTTCTGGGAGTGTAAGAGGGAGGAGAGCCTGCCCAGTGCTACTTGACAGGCTCCACCACCAGGACCTTGCACTCACGCTTGGCAATCTTGTCCAGAGAAAGCACAGCCTTGTCCGAGGGCAGGTAGAGGGGGCGGCCCACAGGGGAGGCCACAGGAGGCGTGATGGCCCTGCGCTCCATCACACTGCCCGACCTGGGGGAAGGCAGAGGCTGTGGGCTCTGGTCAGACCCCAGGACCCTTTCCTGATCCTGCTCCAACTCCAGCCTCTTCTGAGGCCACTGGCACCCCTCCCATGCTTCCGTACCTCATGAGGTGGCTGCGGGAGGGCTGTTGGTGAGAGAAGGACTGAGAGCGGCCCAGGCTGGCCTGGTGTCTCTCCACTAGGTCCCGGACAGCCGGGCTGCTGGGGCTGCTCTTTCGAGAGAGAGGCCGGGCCTCGGGCGGAGGGTGGGACACACTGGCGGTGAACTGCAGCTTCAGTTTCATGTGCTGGCTCAGCTGGTGTGGGGAGACACAAGTCAGCATTCCAGCTCAGCCTGCCGGCTCCAGCCTTCCTTTCCAGTCAAGTTCCCCACTTGCCCCGCCAGCGTGGAATCGAAAGTCCACTTTCCCTCCACCCCTGCTGTTTCGTACGCCTCGTGGTGTTTCATCCACAGAGGCTGGTGGCTCCCACCCCAACATTCTGCATAACCCATCACACAGTCCAGCCCCCCCCCCCCCGCCCACCCGCCAGCTCCCGGGCCCACCTCGAAGAGCCCCGTCCTCAGAGCTTGGAAGGCCACACTGAAGGTGAGCGCACTGCCCTTCCGGGAAAAGCCTAGGTTGTTGAGGGGCGTATGGCAGACAATGGAGTCCAGGGCTGCCTGCATGGCCCGGCGCTCCTCCTCACACAGCTGCTTTCCTGGAAGAGGTGAAACACAGAACCAACCACTAGTAAACACATCTGTACAGTTGCAAAGGGCTTTCATGAGCCAGATCTCATTCAATTCTCAAAGTTGCTATGTGGAGTAAACTGGGTATGTGTCATACTTTGCTGAAGTTTATAAATAACAACAGCTAATACTGGGTGCTGAGGTCTATGCTAACCATTTCACTTATGTAAACCATTAAATCACCGTTAACAACCCCATGAGATATTATTTCCCTCATTTTAGAGAAGAGGAACCTGAGTGAGGCTTGGAGAGATTAAGTAATCTACCCAAAGTCACACAGCTAGTGTATGGGAGAGGTAGAAATCAGAGATACCAGGGACCCCACATCCAGGATCAGTGCCCTTAAATTTAATCAGTGTCCCAATGCTTCTCTAAGCTTCCCGTCGGTGACACTATGGAGACCACCCAGGTACAGAGCTGAAGGTGCCTGCCACAGCCACCACCTCCATGACTTCCTTTCCCCTCCTCTTTTGGGACAAGGTCTCAGAGCCTGACAGCCCACCTACCAGCCTGTGCGTGCTCTGGGGTCCATACAAGCCTCACAGCAAGGAAGTCTTGGAGATTGTTGAGCAGTGTGTAGGTAACCGTGAACCGCTCATAAGTCCGGACAGGGGACTCACAAGAGGCAGTCATCACAAAGCATGGCCGGTCCAGGCGGATGCTGGGCAGGCTAGAAGCAGAGTGGGAAGCAGGGCGTGTGGCGGGGCATCTGTTGCCAAACAGGCAAACAGGATGGTGCCCAGTGGGGAGTCCCACAAACTCACCGGTAGTGGGTATAGATGCTCTGGGTGAAGGGCAGCTTCGGGGTAGACCACTGAACCACAGCAATCAGGGGAACTTCTAGGCCCTGTAGGAGAGACAAAAGAAAACATCGTGTATTTGAGGTCCCCTTCTATCTTTTGTCACCCCCTGGCCTTTCCCTCCCACTGCTTTTTCTTAACCTTGCTCCTTGAGCATGCCTGCCTCTTATTCTCACCTCCTTGGCCCCTTGAGGGGGTTGCTCACCGCCTCTCAGCTGAAACAGGAAGTTGTGTTCCTCCAGGGCACTAAGCGGGCAGGGGAAGCAGCCAGAGGTACCAGGGAGCCGGCAGAAGGAGCCCATGGAGACTTCCCCCGATTGGTGACTAGTTCAGCAGAAAGAGGGACAGAGCTTGATCTTTTCATGGCAGAGCTCTTGGCCCTGCCCCCAACCCCACTTAGCAGCCCTGCCTCCCTCCTCAGGACCTCACCAGACGTTGTCCACCAGCAGCACAGAGCCATCGGGCATGACAGGTAGATAACTAGCATTGAAGTTGGGGAGAATACGGATATCCCAGATGGAAATTTCCTCCTGGGAGGAGCTGTTCAGCACTGTTGGAGGTAACCAGCTCAGCTCAGCTAAGAGTACCTGGACCCCTCAAGTCCCAAATTTGCCCCTCCAAAATGGATTGATCCCCACCAATGTGCCCAAAGTAACTGCCACCCAGTCAGTGCCCTTGCTGCTACCAAGACCGGAGCCACAGATCTGCTCACCCTTGAGCACGGTCAAGTGTTTTCCAGCCACAGTGAACTGGCGGCATTTCAAAACCGGAGGGGGCAGCAGAGTCAGCAGGGTGCTCACTGCAGGAGAGGGCCCAGGCAAGAACTGATGAGCTGGGCAGAGACTGCACCTCCAACCCACAGTTCTAATCTTCCTCTAATCCCCGGATCAGGCACTTTCCAGTATCACCTCTCCACTCTGTCCCCCAAATTCTAGACTCTAGCGTTTCCTGTCTGCATTCTCCCCACCTTGGGCCTTGAAAGCACTCTGCTCTCCCCGGAAGGTCTCCCCAGGAGATCGGGTCTGCAGCAAGCGCAGGTATCCTTGATCTCTGACCTCTGGCGCCTCCACCTCCCGCTTCCACACAGTCACTACAATCTGAGCACAGGGGACACAGGACTCAAGAGGAGAGACAGCCAGCCCAGCCTTAGAAAGGGAGTCTGATTTAGGACAACAGCCCCACCCCTTGCCAATCTTACCTTGGCCTTAGGTGTCCCTGGGGGCAGTCTATCCAGTGAAACGGTGAGTGGGAAGATGACCTCATCTGTGGACACAATTGGTTCCTCCACAGGCAGCTGGGGTTTGTGAAAGGGGTAAGAGAGCGGAAGAGTCAAAGAGGCAGGCTGCGGTGTTCCCTTTAAGATGTGATGTTCTCGGTTCTTCTTGGCCTCTGCTCTCCTCATCATCTGCCTCTTGCAGGTCCCCAGCGTCTATCCCCTCCTATCTCTGGAGCCGAGCAAACCGCCCCTCCGCCCTGACCGTGTCACCCCAAGCTCCTCACCGTGGTCGCTCCCCCTGAGGTAGCAGGGTCCGGGCCGTGGGTGAGGAGGGGACTGCAGCCTCGAAACAACGCCCCACCGCCAGGATCCCCGCCCCCTGGGGGTTCGGGATCCTGGTCTGCGGAGCCACCGCCCCCAGGCGCCCCGCCTCCTGCGCTGACCGAGGCCAGGGCGGCCAGGGCCGTTGCCAGTTCTGCCCAGGCCCCTCGGGAACCCAAGCCCGCGCCGCCTCCGGCGCCAGACCCCGCGCCTCCCCGGCAGCGCAGCACCAGCAGGAAGCGGACAGTCTCCCCCAGGTAGAGATGGTTGCGCCGAGGCAGCGCCCGGTACCGGCCCGGGTCCCCCGCCAGCTCCGCGCGCGGCGGTAGCGGCACCGCCGGGAAATACATAGAGTAGTCACACTGGGACTCCATGGGGCAGCGAGGACGGCGCCGGCGGGGGGCGAGGTGGGCCGGGGCCCGCGGAGGCCGAGGGGGCCGCTGGGCGGGGCCCGGGAGTCCCGACACCCGACAGGTGCTTCGCGCGGCCGGGCCGGCCCGGGAGACCAGCCGGGGCCGGGAATCAGGGCAACGAACCCAGAGCCGGGACCCCGCAGGGCCGGAACCGGGATGCTGGGCTGATCCGCGAGAAACCGGAAGCGGAAAGGAAGGGGCGTGGTTTCTGAGGACCCGGAATTTGTGGGTGACGGACCGCTGGGCAGAGAGGCGGGGTCCCCCATCTGGGGTTAGGTTTCAGTAAGAAGGGTTTAGGAGACACTACAAAACAGATTTCTTAGAGAAGATATATTAACCCCTCGAACTCCGCTTCTCCCAGGAAGATCCTCCATTCTTTCCCTTTTCCGCCCTGTATAAAGCAAGTCAAAGGCTAAAATTATTTATTCATTCAACAAATAGTGCCACAGTGAAATGAGCATAGTCCAGAACCAAGTAACTCATAGAGGAATGGATGCATTATTTCAACCCACACGTTCCAAATTTTTTCTGGCTTACTCCATGATTTACCCCTGGGGGGATCTCCAGGGGGTTGGAAAAGGGAAGGAATAAAATGGATGGGGAGGGAGTACTGCAAAGAGCTGAATGTCAGGAATGCCTTGGCAGAGGCTGGAAGACGTGGTGCCCACATCTGTGCAAAGTTTCATTCAACTTCTAGGGCAAAAACATGCTTTCAGAGGGAAGCAGAAATGGGGTCTAGCTGCCCCATAAGCATGTGTGCCCTCGGAGCTTCGCTGCTGTTCAGCCTAAGACTATGGTCTGATGTCTAGGGGGAGAGTATCCTTGGAGTCTTAAGGAGCAGAGAGAGAGACTGTTGGGGGAAACTGCTTGGCATCAAGTTTGTCCTTGTACTGTAACTCAGGGGTAGCCAGGCGCTCACACTCCTCCTGGTCTGCAACACTCAATCCACTCCGAAGTACATAGCCCAAAACCTTACCTGACCCAAACTGGAAAGGACGGAACCGTCGGTCAGTGATATATTTGGGGTCTAAAGCCTCACCCCCCTCTAGACAATGTTTAGCCAGGGCCTCTCGGCGAGCCCGGAGCTCAGCCACAGCACTCTCCAGCCGGCTCTGGCCATATTGATTTATCCGTGCCCACAAACTGTGGTTGAAGTGAATGTAGAGAGCCCAGTCCAGGTGGTTCCAGGCTCGGGCCCGTGCAGTCAGCTGCCTATCCTCAGTGGTCAGTCCACCATTGATGACAGCGCCTCTGCCCTGCTCACCTCCGGCCTGGGCGTTGTGCATGAAGCCTACCACGTCATCTAGACCCCAGCACAGTGCATCTGCCAGTAGAACCAATGACTCATCAAAGTACTCTGCCACCAAGACCAGATCAAAAACAGAGTCCAGCCAAGCCAGACTCCACTGGATGAAGGACGAAGATCCCAAATCTAAAGAGGAAGGGCTGGATGTCTTGCTGTGACCACCAGCAACTGTGGGAACAGGATGGAAGACAGCATTGGGATCCAGAGGGTGGTGGGCTCGGGGGCCAGTGCCAGAAGGTGAAACTTTCAGTTGTGGGAGGTTGGGGTCTCTAGGTAGATGAGGATTCTCTCCCTTGGTCTTCATCTCTGGGGGGAAGGGGAGGCCAAAGTCAAACCAGAGCAAGTTGCGTGCATAGTGGTCCCCACGGGCCCCAGGTCGGTAGAAGACTCGAGGATTGGCCAGGAAGGCAGCCAAGGATGGCGCCTTGCGGAAGGCCGATGAGGTGGATTTATAGTAGGAGAAAGCAGAGCGGGCCAGAGCTGCTGGATCTCGGACAATGGAAAAGAAGAAGCTGTCAGAAGGCATGACCTGAAGTACCTGCAGAGGAGAGAAAACAGGCATAGGGAGAAAGAACTGGGCCAGGAAGAAACTACAAGCAAGTCTATTGCCAGCAGATCCCCTTCATGCCTCAAACCTCCTTCTGGAAACTTCTGGGCCCTAGTGGAAACCCCCAGCTTCCTACACTTAATATCTTGGGCCAGTTACTTAACATCGCTTTTTTGCTGATCTGAAAAGACTCAATTTGCCGATCTGAAAAATGGGGATAACCATACCTCCCCACCGACTATGAAGGTACATGAGATAAAGGGTATGAAGGAATCTGGAACATGGGAAGCTCCTCAAGAACATTAATTTCTTTGGGTCTCTCTGTATGGCTTTGGCCAGTAAAATCTCTAAGAATCAAACTTTGTCTTACTTCTCCAACAAAAACCTATTAGGTGCCTACCCTGGGACTCTTGGTCATAGCTTCAAGAAAGGAACTGGTCTCAGGCCTCCTCCAAGTGGGGGTGTTGGGAGAAATGGTCACTGGCAACAAAGAGGGAAGAGAGGGGCCAACAATAATGCTGTCTCAAGTATAGGCATCAGGTAGGCAGGCCAAGCCCTGGATGGCCAAAGGACAGGGTACTTCCGGACTTCTCGGCATCTTGGAAAGTAAAGGACACCCCTGGTCTGGGCACTAGGGAGCTATGGACACTTGATAGGGTGCTATCCTGAGGGCTGGGACTTGTGATTCTACTTCTCAGCAAGAAGGACGGTGGGAATGGGACTGAGCCACACCCTAGGATGGTCCTGCAGGCAGATCTACATCAGGACCCAGCTCCTGGGCTCCCTGAAGGGTTTCTGCCTCTGAATATGGCTTGTCACTAAACCTGATGCCCTCACGCGATATCCTCCAATCTGCTCTGCTAATGTGGGTATGCCTGCAGAGCACAGCCTGTGAACTGAATGTCTCTTTGAAGACAGGGGAGGATAGTCTGTGGCATCAGGTGCATCTGGAATAAAATCCCAGTTAGGCCATTTACCAGTTATGTAACTTTAGGCAAGTTATTGAACTTCTCAGAGCCACTGTCTCTCCATCTATAAATCTGGGTTAACACTTACCTTGAATGTGGAAGTGTGTGGAACATGGTAGGTACTCAGTGAATGGCGATGACAATGAAGGTCAAAGGTTCAAAAACCAGAGGAGCCTGACTGAAAGATCATTGTCATCACCTCACTCCCAGCAGTGACCCCTCACTGCCCTTTAGGTGATACTCATGACCCTCAGCTGCTTTCTCCAGCTCAACAAGACACACACACACACACACACACACACATACATACATATATATACACATGTACATACACACACACATATACACACAGATATACACACACATACACACACACACACATACACACGTACCATGCCCACCACCACCACCACACCTTTGCTGATATTCTGCTCCCTCTAAAATACCTGATATTCTTCTTACCACAAAGTTGTGCCCACCCTTTCCTTAAAAACCACTTCCCCAGAAAGCCCCGCTTCTTTGGGCGACTCTTCTCCCTGCGATTCCAAATATAAACACACATACACATGTACACATACCAGGGAAGGCCCTTTGACTTGGAGTAGATGGGCCCAAGTTCAAATGCTAGCTCTGCTGCTTTCTGTTAAGGAGGCCAGTCACACAGCCTCTCTGAAACTTGACCTTCTCTTCTGTGTAATGGAGACACTTATAATGTCTTTCTGGCAAGGTAATGGGAAGATTAGTACCCAGCAGTAAGTATTCAGTGAAAATTCTTTCTGTGTATATTTTCATTTGCACATTAATTTTGTTTGCCTGTGAGCCCTCAGGTTCCTGGGTGTGTGTGGATGAGCATGTGTGTGCGTGTACACACCTTCCCCTTTAGAACTGGGGGACCAGGCTGGGGCATGGCATGTAGGCTTACCTGTAGCTAATTCTCCATATCTGGCAGAGGAAGATGGCCAGAAGGGAATGGTTGGGCCCTGGCAGTGTCAGTAGAAGGGGCCAAGAAGAACAAGAAGCATCAGGGGTGAGAGTCTGGGGGGGGGGGGTTAGAGTTGTCAGGGAACTCATACCAGTGGGGTAAATTGGTCAAGGAAAGAGGCTAGAAAGCTCTAGATGGGAGAAGGCAGGACTTTGGTTCCCAGAAATGGCTAGGCAAGGGACAGCTGAGGAGAGGGGAACAGGAATCTCTGTGGCCCCCATGCCCAACTTTTGGGTGAAGGGCTGCCTAGGAACCCCCAGGCCTGGGGGGCCCCCTCCCCTGGTGGTCTTGGCCACAAGCCTAAGCCCATGTCTCTCCAATCCCAGCTACCCCCTCTTCCATCCCTCACCTCTTTCAGGTTGAACCTCATGTGATGACAGAGGATGTGGAAGAGGGGCTTGGCACCCCCACCCTGGGGGTGGTAGCCTTTGACCCGAGAAGCCTGGAAAAGTCTTGGGTAGCCGAACTGGTAGCGGGCAGGGAGGGCAAACCGCAGCCCGTGTCGGTCCCCGTAGCGATGAAGCAGGTTCAGCACAGAGCTGCTCCCAGATTTATGCGTCTTCAGGAACACAAGTCGCTGCCGGGGCAGGCAAGATGAAACAGCCAATCCCGGGGATGGGGCCAAGGGCTGTCGGAGCTGCAGGCCTGGTAGCCTGGGGAGACATGGGAGGGGAATTTTCCTGTCCCTCACCAGCAGGTGAGTGGGCATCTTGTGGAGCAAGGACAAAGGACACAGAACCTCCTCTGAGTCCCCAAGAGTCACAGACCTAGGTGGCATGGGGTGGAGCAAATGGGAGCTATCTATCAGGCATTGAGACAAGATGGGAACTCACCTCCTCTGGAAGGGGCCCCCCCAGAGCTGGAGGGCAAATCCGATGGTCATGAAGACTCCCAGAGCCACCCCCAGGCTCCGAGGCCCCCAGAGGCGCATGGTCCTGGTAGGAGACAGAGGGCCCATGTGGCACAGGTAAGGGTGATGCTAGCGAGGGACAGGGCAAGGGCCAGGCACAGAGGCAGAGACAGCTCGAGACAGCCGTGCAGCCGTGGAAGGCGCTGGTTCGAGATCGGGGGGTCATCCCCCAGGCCTGCTCGCAGCCCTGGTTGAGTCTGCCCCCTGAGTTAGCAGATTTTTGCCTCTGTCAGCGTCTAGAAGGGAAATGAGGGGGAAGGAGGGGAGTCTAAGGAGAGGGTAGAGCCTTCTCTCCTGCTGCTGCAGCTCATTCCAGGAGTGGGAGCCTGTGGGGAGGGGCATGTGCTCTCTACCTAGATCTTCCAGGTGGCCCACAACTACACCTCTGCTGGCTTCCCTGGCCCCCACCTGAGCCTCGGATTTAGAAGGGGAGGGGAGAAAGGCAAGACTCTAAAGACCAGTCTGCCAGTGAGGTGGATATCGGCCAGCCCCTGGCTTCCCTGGCTTCCTCGTGGGCTCCTATGCCTGTGACAGATGGAGATGAGGAGCCCCATTCTGAGGCCTCAAGGGGGCAGCCATAAGGAGGGAATGGGGGTCAGGGAGGGCACAGGCTACTGAACCCAAGGAGGTCAACTATAGGAGTAAAGACTTTGTCATGAGTAGGAGTCAAAGCTCAGGCACCTCTTCCCCCTTCCGAAGTGCTCTCAGCACAGGGCAGACTCCAGTGTGCAGAGCTGGGGGAGATGTGGGTTTCCTGACAAAGCTCAGCTCCCAGGACACTATCTACTCCCCCATGCCAGATTTCCAACTCTCTCTGTACCCAGAGGATATTGAGAGGGTGGAGCTGGAGAGAGAGGGAAAAATCCCTCTGCGACATAAAGATACCAAAAGATAAAAACATGGAGTTTCTGAGTTTCTTCCCAGGCCCCAGCCTCTTTCTGGGACAAGCCAGGAGTAACCCCAGGCAAGGAGAATCCACACTTGCTACCTCGAGACCCGCCCCCTC
>PITA01028788.1:0-18836 GCA_004023965.1 Spilogale gracilis | reverse complement strand
GTAACAGACAGCATGACCATGAGCAGAAGACAAGAAACCCAAATGCTCAGAAACAACAACTAAAACAAGTAATGTTGCCCAGAGTCCTTTGCTGTCACGGCAAAGAAGGCTGGTTGTCAAATATGACCTGTGTCGCCCCAGATGTCATCATTGCACAGGGAAGAACAAGTTCAGTGGGGACTCTCAGCCATAACAAATCACTGAGATTGAATGCCCTATTTCTCCCGGCAAGGAATATATACTATATTTAAGAAAGCTATTCATCCAAAATGCTTTGCATTTTCCAAAAGTGTTTTGAGGACTATAAAAGTAGGATCTGGTGACTTCACATTTTAAATGAGCTTATTGTACCCCCACTAAAGTTGGATAAATGAAGTTTTGCTATCGTACAATTCCCCTGCTGTGTATAATGATGTCACACTGAATAATTTGAAATAGACAGAAATTGAAGTTTTTGAACCTTGACATGAAGATTTCTTTTTTAATTGTATGTCCTGTAGATGCGCCAATAAACAGATATGCCTGTAAGGTGAATTTCTCTGTACATGGAGCCAAAATCTCTCATTGATTAATATATTAAATTTGTAATGCATAAAAAACTTTCAAAAATGTTTCAAAAACAATAATAAAATAAAGAGGATAATCCGGTGCTTCTCAGAAGCAGCAGCTAAGTCGTGTGGGACGACAGAAAGAACTTCCGGAGCCCAGGTCAAGTCTGAAGTTGCTCAATGGCTGTTCGTGTGCTGTTGAACAAGCCACCTTGTTCCCCAGAATCTTGGCTTATTCCCCTGTAAGTGACTGAGCTACACGGATGCTTTGTTTATTTCAGAAGCATTTCTAGGGGCGTCTGGGTGGCTCAGTTGGTTGGGCGACTGCCTTCGGCTCAGGTCATGATCCTGGAGACCCGGGATCGAGTTCCACATCGGGCTCCCTGCTCGGCAGGAAGCCTGCTTCTCCCTCTCTCGCTCTCCCTGCTAGTGTTCCCTCTCTGGCTGTGTTTCTCTCTGTCAAAAAAATAAAATCTTTAAAAAAAAAAAAAAAAGAAGAAGCATTTCTAGAGCTTCTACCACGTTGCTAGGTCTCCAACACACAAAGTAAGACAAAGCCTCTGATTTCATAGGTTTTCAAAGACCCTTGAAACTATTTTGAACTTTTGGGATGAATAAACTCAGAAATGAGGTCAAGACAAGCTCACTGGAGATTTTAGTTGCAAAATGCAAAAGATTACAAAACTCACTCCCTGTTTAAACGTCTACGGAAGAATCGAGTTGCATTTGTCCTACGTAGGAAGCAGGAAGCCCCAGTGTAGCCCGGGGTCCGTGCTGCCTCAGCACCACCTGCTGGCTCTGGGGGGAATGGTCTGGCTGACCCAGCCCGCTGCCTGCTTCCCCTCCTGGCTGCCTCTTCCCACCTCCTGGACCGAATGCCGCTGGAACCTGGGCATCCTGGGGGCAAAGCTAGCAGGAGCCCCAGGCCTGAGCGGTCAACGCAGCTTCCCAGCCCAGAGGGGCCTGCAAGGGCAAAGCAGCATGATTGTTTTCGGTATCACAAGACGGGAATCATTATATGGTGTGAGCGTAATATCTAATATAGGTGACAATAATAAGGTCGCGTAACTTAGAGCTGAAACTCTGACTCTCCGTGTCCCCTATGCGTTTCCTCTAAGGAGATCCCTGGGGGAGGGTGGCCGAGGCAGACGTCAGTGCTCACTCCCCCATAGACCCCCGTCGCTGAGAGCCCGCTGCTGGCAGAGGCCCACCACATATATTCACAGAAAAGTGAGAGCCCAGACCTCTCTTCTCTGATTCTTGGGGCTGTTCTTGGCATTTTACCAGGCTATGTATGGGGTTAGGGATTTTCTATCAGGATTGTTTTTGTTTTGGCTTTGAAGAGAAAATGAAATATTTGCCACTGTAGAAAGACACAAACATGTAGTGTCTAGCTGTCGGCACGCTTCCGCAAACAGAGCCTGAGACAAAGGCCTGCGGATGGATAGTTTATTTCATGGGACTGGGGTGCGTACAAGGGACATAAGCAGGGAAGGAGAGAAAGCTGACACAAGAATGTCTTCTCCAAGGGCTTGCACTACTGAATCTTCCTTCTTTTTTTAAGAGAAACAGAGTGGGCAGAAAGCGCACGGGGAGAGGGAGAGGGACCATTTTAAACAGTCTCCATGCCTAGCGCAGAGCCTAGTGTGGGGCTTGAACTCCTGACCTTGAGATCATGACCTGAGCCAAAATCAAGAGCTGGGCTCTTCACCAACTGAGCCCCCTGGATGTCCCTGGCTTGAGTCTTCTGAAGAGCCTTAGGAAATGTGTCTTAGAACTGTCTTCCGCAGGGATTGGAGGCTGGACCGTTGCCTACATCTCCCACACCGTGTCTGGGTTTTGCACCACAGCCTCCAGCAGGCCCCACGCCAGAGAGGGAACACTGTGCAGCGGCAGGCACACGTGGGATCGTACCAGCGAGACATGGTCAGAACCACCATAGCAATGGCCTCGGAGGATCGTGAAATGTGTGCAAAGGTGCCCAGTTCGAGCATGATCCTCTTTTGGCTCTACAGTAAAATATTTTGGCCATGTCATAGATGATTTATAACAGTCCCCTAAGTTATTAAAACATTATTGATTGATTGGGTAGGTGGAAAAATGTGGAAGTTTTGCTGGGTTGGGAATGGTGTGGGCCACCTCTCAGCCTGTGCAACCCTACAAAAGAGTACCCCTGGTCACACTTGAGGAGTGCACTCTCAGACTGTGTCGTTAGCAGTCTTGCTGCGAATAATAATATTATGTTTAGAAATCCATTCTTGAAAACAAGATTATGCATGAATGGTTCCTAAAAAACAGAGTTATTATTTATTTGGCTAATTATGTCTAACTAGGTAGCAAAATGCATAATAAGGATCCAAAGAGCATTTTAGCAGAAAGATGGATTAATTGAATAATTAATAGCCTTCTCCATTGAGCCTGAATAATTAAAAAGTCCAAAGGAAGTACAAGCTGAATCCCATGACAATGAAAGACTTCGAGACCAATACCAATGGCATAGTAAAAGCAATATTCAATACAACCAAATTGTAGGACACGCAAACTATGTGAATCTTCCCTTAGAGCTTATTATAATAACTTTCGACCCTGAGCAATAAACACTGGGTTTTTCAATACTGCCAAGATAAGGATACTTTGAGGTCTGCTCGCTTCTTGTCCAGGCAGACAAGGTTTTTTACTCTGGGAGCAAATCAATCAGTCCCTTGTTCAGGTGGCATTTAGTAGGAAGGGAGAGTCACTTATTGGCTTATGTCTCACACATTTTTCTGCAGATGATCACCCCATTTTTTTTAAGATTTTATTTATTTATTTGACAGAGAGAGAGATCACAGGTAGGCAGAGAGGCAGGCAGAGAGAGAGGAGGAAGCAGGCTCCCCGCTGAGCAGAGAGCCGGATGCGGGCCTCGATCCCAGGACCCTGAGATCATGATCTGAGCCGAAGGCAGAGGCTTAAACCTCTGAGTCAACCAGGCGCCCAATCACCCCGGTTTTAAATGCAAAAGGGACACATTAAATGAAAACACACCGGGATTTTTCTGTAATAAGCATTGCTCCCTGCTCAGGTTCTTCTTTATGATTTAGTATCTAAAACTCCCTTCCACTGGGAAAGTTCGCATTATGTTGTAGTGTCGGGGTTCCTGCATAGCACGGTGAGGCTGGTTGGTAGCACCTTGAGACCTCGAACATCTGCTATTAGCACTCCACGAGTCACGATGAAAACCACCAAGGCTGATAGTCCCTCCTTCAGCATTCCTCTTGTAAGGACTGTTTACTGCCTATAGGCAACAAAATTTCTGGTGCATTGAATTACAAGGCAAGTGCTTTGGCTAAAATCCAAATTAATATCATGGTTTCTCCACTCATCTCCTCCAAAGATATAATTAAAATAGTTCCTTGATTAAAAGATCAACATTTTCTCATTGTAATGCGTCTTAAATCAAGATGTGTCTTAGGTTTGATGTCCATATTTGCTGTTGTGCTGTCTGCTGAGCTTTGGCATCAATTCCATCATAGGAGCAAAAAAATCCTGAACTATACAGCAGAAGAACGACACCCAAACAAGTGTATCTCATGAAGGTGCAGAGGGCGTTTAAGGCGGTGCTTCTCTACTTTTTCCTTCCAGCAAATTCTGCATGATATGACCATGATTATAGGTGAGGTGGAAATTTGGAAAGACTCCTGGGTTGGGTATCAGCTCTTTCTCTTCCCTCCCTCACGCTCTGTCTCCCACACCTGAACAACCCCACAGCGCCATACGCTGAACCTGAAGCAGGACAAAAATCTCCCCAATTGTGGCCCCTCCCCCCAACCCCCACCTCTCACCCCAGGCCTTCCCCGCCTTACAGTTTGCAAATGTTACCATCAGACATACTGGGTGCTTCACTTACTTATCTTTCGTGTCAGGTTCCCAAGGGTGGGAATCTTTGTGTGTTTTGTTCCCTGATAAACCCTAAAACACATGTTGTTCTAGGTACCTGGTAGGCTCAGGAAATATTGCCTGAAAGAATAACCATTTGAGTGGATAGCCCTTCTGATGGGGAAAGATGCACAAACAAACAAATGAATAAACTCAATCATTGCAGATTGTAACAGGTTGAGTGACAAGAAAGTGAGTAATCAGGGAGGCCCCCCATGGGAGGTGACAAGCACAGACCCAGGGATGAGGGGGCCATAGCCCGTGCCATCCAGGCAGAGGCAGCGAGAGGGAGTTCAGGAGGAAGATTAACAGTGAGGTTTATTCCAGACCTCACTGAAAGGAGAGGGAAGGAGAAGAAGCTGATGGGGGGAACATGGGAACTAGCTAGTGCTCAGCCCTAGGGGCCATCTTAGAGTGGATTTTATTTCTAAAGCAATAGGATAGCATTGAAGGATTTTTGAGTGGCTTCATGAGCTACATGATCTGAAACTTTTGATTCTCCCTCCGGGGGATGTATGTACATTCCCACTTGAGAATCTCTGGCTAAGCCAGAAGTTGGTACCTATCTCACTAATCCTTAAGTATTAGGATTCCTTTTTTCCTCCTTTATGGCTTCAAAACAAAAAATCCTTAGCAACATCTCTCTCAGACCTTAGCAACAACCCCTGTGTATCTGTATAACTCTAGGCTCTGTGATTTCACATTCTATCAAAGATTTGCCTGTCTCCTGCCTGGGGAGGGGTTGCCTTCTTTTCTAAAACGTAGGTACTCCTCTCTCTCCTTCTCTCCTTCTGCACCCCACCCCCAACCTCTCTTCCTTTCTCTTTTAAATGACTACTTCTGAGCTAATCTAAAAAGACAGAGTTGATTTGCATTGATAACTTCTTGGTTGTCTGCTCTTTCCAGACTCCTAGTCTCCTTGAGAAGCAGGTTATAGCCACTCAAGCATTCTCTATACTAAATACAATTCCACCCAGAGATAATTTTTTCTTTTTCTTTTTCCCCAAAGAGAATTTGCATTCCTGCCTTACATTAGCCCTCACTTTTGGAGAGAACTCGCTGACAGCCATCTAGGGAAGATTGGACATCAAGGCTGCCCTTGGTATCTCCATAGCAACGGCATTGCCGCACCTGTAACTTTGCCCATGGCCATGGGATGAAGTTTCCCCAAAGCTCTGTTTCTGTGAAGGCCTGGATATTATCCCGTGAAGACAAGCAAACCATCTTTCCAGTGAGGCTTTCTGTATGTAGATTTGGTTTCAGGTTGTTCTCATAACAGAATTCGTGTTCGGTCCTGCACTGAGCAATTTTAGCCTATCATAGTAACAGCCTGAAGCTAATGGCCAGCAAATGATGGCAAAGTTGTCATTCTCTTTGAAAGCACAGGCTCTTTTCCTGTAGTATCCTGGAGATGAAACAGAAAAGTTTTTCTTTTTCTCTGTAAATCAGAGGAAAATGAGTGGATCATACAGATGACCTTTTATGTCGCAGCAAACCTAAGAGATTGGGTGGCCAATACAACACAAGAAGTCACATGTCTTCTTTTTTTTTTTTTAGATTTATTTATTTGTTTGTTTGTTTGACACAGAGAGATCACAAGTAGGCAGAGAGGCAGGCAGAGAGGAGGAAGCAGGCTCCCTGCTGAGCAGAGAGCCCAGTGCAGGCCTGGATCCCAGGACCCTGAGATCATGACCTGAGCTGAAGGCAGAAGCTTAACCACTGAGCCACCCAGGCACCCCAAGAAGTCACACTTCTAATGGGAACAAGGTTTCGTCATGATGCTCAGTCACATTGAAATGCCTGCACTTTACTTTTCAAAAGAAGGGAATCCTATCCTTTGAGCTTCTAGCTGCTTCTGTTGCTGTGCATATGTAGGTAGGCCTGAACATCAGGGGTCTGACTGAATATCTTTCAGTCACTCGCTGTGGCTCTTCTTGGAAATACTGTCCCCAGACGTTGAAATGAGGGCTAAGCAAACAAGCAAGACAAGACGTGTGGCACAGAGTGCGACATCCAAGGGCCACCTGGGTAACTGCTGCCATGTTTACCGAGGGACAACGCCAGGCCAGGCATTGTCTCGGTACAATGCAAACATGTATGAATTTAATTTTAATTTATACTTTTTCTATTTGGTCCTCTCTAGCTATGTAATTCAGCAACACAAATATCTTTTCATTCTCTGTATATTCTAGCTTGCTACCTATTTGATCTAAAAACTTAATTAACTCAAAAAAGATTAAAATAGCCTAGGATTAGAAGGAGGAAAAACCCAGATCATTTAACTTAGAGCCCCACCCCTCTCAAGCAAGTGAATAATTAATGAGATACTACAAAACTCTTAAAGAGTTAGACTCTTTCTTGAGTGACGGTAATGAATACTCTCGACACTGGGAATTATAATGCCGTATCTATGCTATGACCTGAATGTGATATGTCTGACTTTCAAAACTCATGTTGTAACTCTAATGCCCAAGCTGAAGCTATGAAGAAGAAAGGGTTTGCAGAGGTGATTAGGTCACGAGAATGCAGCCCTCATGAATGGGATTAGCTCCCTTTTAAGAGATCCCTGAGAGATCCTCACTACATCAGAAGGACAGATGTGTAGGAACTGGGTCCTCACCAAACACCGAAACTGCCCAGACCAAGACCTTACTTTCCATCCTCCAGAACGGTGAGAAAGCGTGTTAGTTGTTCACAAGCCACCCCAGTCTCTGGTATTTTGTTATAGTAGCCCAAGAAGACTAAGACAATGTGCTTCAGCCTCCTACAGAAGAAACACCATAGATCATCAACCACGATGCCCTTCCTTTCACCTGCTTAGAGGCCCTGCATGAAGGTCCCATATTCTGAAGCCAACCTGTCTAAAGCAGGTCGCGACCATGCCATTCGGCACCTTGCCATTAGCTTCCGTTCTCTCATGTCTGAAGGAGATAGTACCTACTCCATGAAACTGGGAAGCTCCACTGAGTCAACCAAGCTAAATGACTTACACTAATGCCTAGCACATAGCAAATGGTCATTAAATAGTAATTATTATTTGCACAATGAAGATGTGAGCAAGCTAATTTCTTTGGGCGAGAGAGGATTGGTGATAGAGTGGAAAGAAATATTAAGAAATCAATTACCAATTTGCTTCTGCCCTCAAAAGCCTTCTGACTTCAGACAAGACACCCACCTCTTCTGAGCCTCCAGTTCCTCGCCTATAAACTGAAGATTATAATCTCTCTTCAACCTGTAACATAGGTTTACTTTCAATCTATAAAGAAGAAATAACTGTGAAACCATTTTCAAATATTTATAGTGCTAAGCAGCTCTATGTGTTAGGATTTGGTTTTGCTACAAATAAAAGAAACCTGCAAAATAGCAACTTCAGTAAGAGGAAAGCTGATTTTTTTCTCTTGTGAAAGACGTCTGCAAAGCAGCAGCCCTGGGGTAGGGCAGCTCAGTGGTACCAGGAACCGGGAGAGAGGGCAGCATCTGAAAACTCCTCATAACCCATCACTCACATCTTATTATTGTAAAGGAGGACTGAACACATAATCTTGTAGTTAGATGGCAATATGCTTGGCTAAAAATCAATAAGAGAGGAAGAGATAATGGACGTACTGTAGGCAACCAGCAGTCTTCTGCCACAGTAGCCATATGAGGGCAATATCTTTTACATGTATAATGGTGAATCACTAAATGATACTTCTAAAATTAATATTATGCTATTATATGTATATATAATATTTAATTAGCTAATTTTTTTAAAAAGCTTGAAATAAATGAACAAAAATAAATACATAAAATTATTTTTGTAGGTTTAGAAAATATATCTTTTACATGTATATATCAATTTTTTCATAGGAGTGAGTTTCTTTTCAACCTTTTTCTTTCCCCTCTCTTCCTCCTTGCCTTGTCTTCTCTCTCCTGCTCCTCCTCTTCTCTCTTCTTCTTCCTCCCTTTTGTTTTAATATCATATGGTTATAAATTTATTGGTCAGTGTTAGGATTATAATTTAGGGTGTGATCTGTATTTAAAAATCTTTTCGGGGCACCTGGGTGGCTCAGTTGGTTAAGCGACTGCCTTCGGCTCAGGTCATGATCCTGGAGACCTGGGATCGAGCCCCACTCAGCGGGAAGCCTGCTTCTCCCTCTCTCACTCCCCTTGCTGTGTTCCCTCTCTCGCTGTGTTTCTCTCTGTCAAATAAATAAATAAAATCTTTAAAAAAAAAAATCTTTTCATTGTTGGAAACAAAGGAACTCTTTCAGCATCAAAATCACTATTAGAATTTCATCAGAATTGTCTTTTTTAAAAAAAATCAAACCATATGGGAGCAATGAAAAGCCCCAATCAAACCATATGGGAGCAATGAAAAGCTGATCATTTAAAGAACTTCTGCTATCAATCCTAACAGACATTAGGAGAACAGGGTTAATCAGAGCAAAATCCTCACTGTCGCTGGTAAGACAGCTTACAACATTTGCCCTATTGATGTTTTGGGGGCATTGGCTTTATGGATCGGAAACAGCACACATAGCAACCCAGAGTTTACATACTATCTCTTCATTTTCTTGAAGATTCTGTTAGCTTGTTTACTTCCTTTAAAAAGGTCAAAGTCCATCAAAGTTTAAGGAAGAGTGATATTAGGTATAAATAAACAAGAAAGTAGCAAAACAAAACATTTCTTATCAAACGGGGATGGTTGCAGAACAGTCTGAATATACTTAATGCCACTGAACTGTACTTCAAACTGGCTAGGATGGCGGCTGCCCGGGCGGCTCAAGCAGTTAGGAGTCTGCCTTTGGCTCCGGTCATGGTCCTGGGATCCTGGAATCGAGCCCCAAGGGGGAGTCTGCTTCTCTCTCTTCCACTGCTGCTCCCCTCCAACACCCCCTCCACTGTTGGGCTCAATCTCTCTCCCTCCCTCACTCACTCTCTTGCAAATGAATAAATAAATTTTAAAAATCCTTTTAAAAATGGCTAAAATGATAAATATTATGCTATATAATATATATATATATATGTTATGCTATGTGTTATTTTACTACAAATATTTTTTTTTACAGACTTCTTACCAAAATACAAAAGTTCTGTCTGAAAAAAAAATTACATTTGTTGTACTTCATCAAATCTTCTGCTTCTCTGGATTCAGAAGCAAGCATGTCATCTAGCTGTTCGTGTGTGTGTGCACAGGTATACTCACAAGGATGTGGCGTGTAATCAAATCCTGAAAGGATTTCAGGTGGCTCCATCATACCATGGGACAGATAACCTAAATTGTGCCATATACAGAGGGTGGGCAAGAGTTCCAAATGACATCAAAGGAAACCTCGTTTGACTTGCTAACAACACAGGCCTTTAAACCAAACTCTTAAACACTTACTACCTTCAAAGCATTAGTGTTGTACATCTTTATAAAGGAAACTAGCTTTTTAGTAGTCATCAGGTCTTTGGGTTGGCCAGTTTTCATTCAAATGAGAGCAATGTGGGAAAGCACATCATTGAAGACGTATGGACTTAGCGTTGGTCACACTCCTATTTCAGACAAGAGTTGGTACGGTCATATATGTATTCCTACCTCCTCTGACAAATCCCATGGATGAGTTTTTTTTTTTCCAGAGGAAAGTTTCTGTTATGTTGACTGCAACAGGGACATGAATTAAAATAGGGGAGAAATGGAAGTTAAAATGTTTTTTTATCCTGGAACTAAAACATATTCATTCCAATATGGGATAGATACATATTATAAAGATTAAACACATAAAAATGTGAACCACTCTGCCAAAATATGTGTACTAAATGCAGCTTCCACTACACAGAAAAAATTTCTGCCAGAAAAGCAAGACCTGTTTTACCCTTGTGACATGTTGCCGATAAGTTAAGAACAGCTTTATTCCAATGAGGATTTTAAGAATGTTTAAGTGCTCAGGTTTCCACAAAACAATCTCTCTGTGAAATCTAAAAATTTGTCAAATCATGGCTGGGCTCAAATGCCATAAGGAAGAGTAAACAGAGTGAATATGTCATATTTTGCTTGAAAATTTTGTTTTTAGAATAAGGTTCTATGGAAAACAACCCCAAACAAATAGAACAACGCCTGTTACACTGTACAATGTGTGTGTCTGCTGAAAGGATTATTTATTCCTGATATTTTATAGAATTCTCAGGAATATTTGTTTTTTGCTTTGTTTTTCAGGGCTATTTTTAAGTCCCCAAATAAATTTTTTAAAGATATTTTTTAAAATTTATTTATTTGACAGAGAGAGAGAGAGAGAGAGAGATCACAAGTAGGCAGACAGGCAGGCAGAGAGAGAGGAGGAAGCAGGCTCCCTGCTGAGCAGAGAGCCTGATGGGGGCTTCTATCCCAGGACCTGGAGATCATGACCTGAGCCGAAGGCAGAGGCTTTAACCCACTGAGCCACCCAGGTGCCCCCAAAATAAAAATTTTTAAGATTTTATTTACTTATTATTTGAGAGAGAGAGAGAATGAGAGAATGAGTGGGAGGAGGCGCAGAGAGAGAAGCAGACTCCCCGTGGAACAGGGAACCCCACACAGGACTCGATCCCAGGACCCCAGGATCATGACCGGAGCTGAAGGCAGATGTCCAGCTCACTGGGCCACCTAGGTGCCCAGTGACAAAACAATTTTTAATGAATTTATAATAATTTTTTATTTCAATCTAATGCTCTAAATATGATAAAGCAAAAATATCTATGGTGAACTTTCTATCAAACCTTAACTGGAAAAAATAACAGGCACAGTTTTGAGGCAAAATCTTCCATTTTGCCAGGCACACACCTCCTTAGACCTTTTCCCTGTGTAGACAATAATCCTCTAAAGGTCTTCCATAATGATGGCCCTGATGCCTCCCTATGGGACGGGCTGTCTGTATCACGTTCCTTCTTCACGGAAGGCCTTTCTTTTCCAGCTAGTCAAATAATTCTTATAAGCTAATATGCAATACGAAATCACTCAGAGGTAATACTTCACCAGGATTTTAACTCACCTTTAACTGATTTTCTTATGCTGATTTGGAAGATAATCCTCAACAGAGAATTATGTCCAAGAATTACCTTATCTAAACTTACTTTACTGTTGAGCCATGTTAGGTGGGTCCCTTATATAGGAACACTTATAAATTATTTATAAAATAGCAAAAACAATCATCCCTGTATCCTGGGGCTAGCGTGAGGATTACATGACAATCTGTGGACCAGAATCCTGGTAGGAAATAAATCCTCAGGATATACTAGATTTTGTTCGTATTGCCAGAGGCAGTGAGACACCAACCCTTCTGCAGAGAACAGGGGCACATTCTGCATAAAATACAGGGATGAATTGTATTCATGAGCCAGCAAGAGCGAAGGAATTCTGAGCTAAGGACTAAATGAAAGTGGGGACCTGGCGCAGTAAGCAGAGCTGGGAATCAAGCTTTCATGTTGAGGGGATGTGGGCTTTCTATTCTCTTTGTTTGCTTTGTGTGGGGGGAGGTACACGTGTGTGGGTGCATGTGCATGTGTGTGTGTGTGTGTGCATGTGCGTGTGTGTGCCTGTATGCGTGCATGTGCATGTGCATGTGTGCTTGCGCGCGTGCGCGCGTGCAGGTGTGTGTGCGTGTGTGCATGTGCGTGTGCGCATGTGTGTGTAGGCTTATGGGTATGGAGGTCAAAGCCCAGGACTTACCCTGGGAGATAAATCAAGAAATACAAGAATAAACGCCTGACCACAGCTCCCACGTGGTGTGACAGAAGGGAACTATCCCTGAAGGTCCGCTAAGGAGAAGACCATCGTCTTTCCAGGATACTGCTCTCAAAATGAAGCAACGGGGACCAGAAGGGGCTCAGGGAGTCGAATATTGCCTATGCTGGCGGCAGGTGGGGGATGGTGGGAACAATAGACATCATCTATGCACAGCATAGGACAAATAAATATACCCCAATCAGCTACATAAGACCAACCTTAAAGGAGAAAGTGGCCTCCCCTACCCCCTACTACCACCCAACTCAGAGAGTTCAGAGCTAGAGTCTGGAATAACTTCAATTTGAAATGCAGAAAGCTGTACTTTTTGTTTCCACAGCCTCATTACTGTAGAGTTTGAATCTATTGACCTAGTAACTACTGAGCACTTACTGTGTGCCAAGAACCTGAGCTATCTCATAATATACATAATCTCACTTAATTAGAACTCTATAAGTATACACTCTTATTGTCCCCACTTTCCAGCTAGTCAAATTAAATGGATGAGGACACTGAAGGCTAAAGGCTTAATAATTTGTCTGTGATTACACGGCTGGGCAATAGGCCACCCGGAATTCAAACCTAGGCTGGCTCATGTTCTTTACCAGTATAGTTTTGTCTTTTATTGGGAGTTTTTCAGAGAATCTATATAGGAAGGAAGGAAGGGAGGAAGGAAGGGAGGGAGGGAGGGAGGAAGGAAAGAAAGGAAGAAAAGAAGAAAGAACTTCTTGTCGAAATTGGGTAACCGAAATGACTGAATATTCAATGTGACGGCGACCAGGAAATACAGCTTCTCCCTCCTCCCCCATATTTTATAACCACCAACTGAACTTCACATGTTATCAGTCTGAATTCATACTATTGTGCTGAATCAACAAACCTCAAACCAGAAACTTAAATTCAAGTGACCCAGAACTGAGAAGGAACCCAGACAACCCACAGATACAAATATAAATGCTCTAGAAAAACCCACATTCAACCAAATCCTCAAAGAACTCCCACAGATAAGGGTCTGAAGAACAGGAGCTCACATCTCTCTCTCTCCTGATCTATTTCCTCTCTATCTGATCACCTATTTATCTGCTTAACTGAAAACAAAAATACTGAAGAAAATCACACAGATCAACACAATCAAATCTAAAAGATTTGGGGTATTATAATGAATATAGAGTATTAAATAATGTGTTTAATATGATAAAATATAGATGGGTCTAAAACATGTAAGGAGTCATCAATCTTTCTATAGCTGTCTATCTGTATGTAATTAAAAACACTTGAGTCCATGCTGATATTTTGGATTCCAATCCAATACTCCAGTTTCATTCTAGCCTGTTCCCTCTTTCCTTATCCATAACTCCTTTCTCAGACAATGAGAAACCTGGCTCTCGTAATCTGCATTACATTATTTTCTCAATCATAGAATACTTTAATAAGCTTCAGAATCTCTAACCCATACCCTTGAGAAAAATTTACTATTTACTACAAATTTACTATCTTGAGTCCAAGATTTGGGTACAGTTTTTTGTAAATTTAAACTTATAGTATAGAGCCAAGATACTGTTTTCCAAAATGATTTGATTATTTATTTTTTTTCACCTCTTCCAGTATGATTATGTTGTTCATTCATATTGCTGTTCGGCTCAATTGTTTGTACTCCATTTAATTTCCTCCCACAACCTGGTGGATTTTAATTCTTTATTTATCTTGGAAATAATGTGAAACATTACCCTAAATATATTCTGTGTAAAACCACAAAGACCAGATAGCCTGTTATCACCTTTTTATTCATCATTGTACTAGAGGTCTTAGCTGATATAATAAGATCAGAAAAAGAAACAAAATTTACAAGTACTATTAAAAAAAGGAAAAAAATATACATTTTCAGAAGATATTATTGTTTGTAGAAAATTCAAAAGAATCTATAGATATATTTTTATAATTAATAAGAGTTTAACAAGATTATTTGTTAAAATCAATATAAAAACCAACGGTATTGGGTGCCTAGGTGGCTAAGTCAGTTAAGTGTCTGACTCTTGATTTCGGCTCAGGTCATGATCTTAAGGTCATGGGATCAAGCCCAGGTCTGGCTCCCTGCTCAGCAAGGGAGCTTATCTATCTTATCTTATATCTTACCTATCTTATAGGATAGAGCCTATCCCTCTGCTTATCTTCCTCTCCCTCTGTCCCCGCCCACCACGCCATCCCTATTCACTCTCTTTAAACTGAATAAATAAATCTTTAAAATAAAAAAAGAACAATCAATGGTATGCCTATATCATAGTGACAAATGTAATACATAACAAAATGCCATGTAAAGGGGCGCCGGGGTGGCTCAGTCGTTAAGTGCCCGCCTTCCGATCAAATCATGATCCTAGAATCCCGGGATCGAGCCCCACATCGGGCTCCCTGCTTTGCCGGAAGTCTGTTTCCCCCCCTCTCACTCCCCCTGCTTGTATTCCCTCTCTAGTTGTGTTTCTCCCTGTCAAATAAATAAATAAAATCTTAAAAATAAATAAACAAAGTAAAATACCATTTTAAAACTTCTAAAATATAAACTAAACAAAAAAATCCAACAAAAGATGTAAAAGAACTTTATGAGGACAGTAAGAATCATTATTGAGAGATGTTAAAGCAGATAAAAAAAAAAAAGGCAGATCAAAATAACAGGTGCCATATAACATATCTAAAATTGGAATACTTAATAACATAGGAATATCATTTCTTCCCAATATAATCTATAGATTCCACACATTCCAGTCAAAATCCCAACTGGTTTTGGGGGGAGGGGAAGGGTTCCTTTTAATGGAACTTGATGAGATGAATCTAAAACAAACAACAAACAAAATTACAGAACACTCCTGAGAGAGAAGAAGGTGGGAGACTTGCCCTACTAAGTTTCAGCATGCACAGAAAACATCAAATAGAAGAAAGTATCAGGCCCAAGAACATACTCACATGTGTACACAAACCTGAGTTACTGCAGTGCTAGCTTTGTAAATCAATTGAGAATGGACTTTTCAATAAATGGTGCAATGTCTAGTGATTATCCTTATGGAAACAAAGAAAATTGAATCTTATTTTTCATCAGGCAGAAACAACTCTAGTTAGATTAAAAACTTATATGTAAAAGGCAAAACCATCAATTCAAACAACACAGAAAGAAAACTCCCTTTATAATCTCAGGGGAAGCAGAGTTCTTAAAAATAAACTAAAATATACGGGTGCCTGCATGGCTCAGTCTTTAAGTGTCTGCCTTCGGCTCAGGTCATGATCCCAGGGTCCTGGGATTGAGCTCCACATCAGGCTCCCTGCTCGGCAGGAAGCCTGCTTCTCCTTCTCCCACTTTCCCTGCTTGTGTTCCCTCTCTTGCTATGGCTTTCTCTGTCAAATAAATAAATAAAATATTTTTAAAAATAGACAGACTATAAATTTAAAAAGGAAATATTAACACATTTGACTACATTAAATTAAGAAATCTTTTATCACATCAAATAAGTGAGAAGATAAACCAAAACAGGGAGTAAAGAGTTTTAATATGCATAACCAACAATATAAAGAATTCCTACAAACCCCCAACAGGGAAATAATCATCTAGAAAAATGGACCCAAAACATTAATAGGCTGTTCATAGAAGCAGAAAAGATGATCAACCACATGAGCCATCAGGGAAGTGAAATTGAAAGCAATGAGGTGCTATTTCATAGTCACCTGATTCCCCAAAATTCACAAATCCAGTCATGCCCAAGTATTGGGAAGGATGTGGAGCAACCAGAACTTCTATACTACTTGTAGAAGTGTAAATGGGTATGACCAATCTGGAGAACAATAGAACATTGTCTGTTAAATTGAAAATGGCCATACCCATTGGCCAGGCGACTCTAGGGTACATGCCTTAGATACTTCCACACATAGATGTCAAGGGATCTATCCAAGGAAATATATAGCAACAAATTAGCAGTGATCTAAATCACAGTCATAGAATGTATACTTTGAGGGTGGTCTAATCATACAATGAGCTATTGTAGAACAATGAAAATGAGTGAGCTATAGCTACATATATGGATTTAATCCCATTTACATAGAGTAAAAGGAATATGAAAAACTATAGAACAGATTGTTTAGGGACGATACATACATGGAAAAACTATCAAGAAAGGTAGAGGAATGATGATTGGTTACTGTGAAGGAGAAAAGTATGGGATAGGTTTAAAATCAAAGGTAAGATTCTATCTCTCAAACTGAGCATTAAGCACACAAGTGCTCGTCAGCCTGCTATTCTGTATACCTTACACATGTTACAGATTAGTTTGTCTAAGATTTAATAATATACTAAGATACTTCTTAAAATAAATCTCAGAATACAGCAAAACACTCTTTTATTTAAACCATTCACGCAGACAGAACTGCGTACTACTTTGAGTATGTTGTACGTATGTATTAGGACCTTCAGCAAAAGGTCCGTCTGAAAACAGTGCCCACTTCCAAAAAGAGAGACTGCCGTGGTGGTTAGGGGTCAAAGCAAATTCGGCTATAGTGTTGTTTTTGAATTTTCCACAATGAGAACATATTTTTATATTAGCTGTAGGGTTAAAGTAAATTTTATAAATATGAAGGAAGACATTTGAAGAGAATTTGAAAGAAAGGAAAGAAAAAGGGAAGAGGGAAGGGAGGATGGAAGGATGAGGAGAAAAAAAAAATCCTTGTGTGCTCAGAGGGCCTTTAGGGAAGGGAGGAAGAAATTGACAGTGGGTTGCTCTGGGACGGAGGTTGCTTCCCCTAAGAGTGACTGACCTTCGCTGATGCTTTGGGGACATGATTTGAGTGAGTCAGATGCTGGATGAGTCACCTGGTTCTGGGAAAGGAAAAACCCTGCATTAAGGGGCTCAATGGAGCCAACTTTCAGGCTTTTAAGGTATTTCTGCAAAAAGTATGCTGATCAGTATGACTTAAAAAAAAAAGTGGAAACTTCAAATTCTATTATTAATTATTCATAATGTAATTTTTTTCCAGAGCACTGAGTCCTTTAAAAAAAAGGAAATAACTCTATATTTTTAAGAGATGAGGTTCAAATTTTATCTAGTATTTTCCTATGACAAAATGTCACTTCTTGGTGAATACTAGGATCTGTCTCTTCTTGATTCCTCTCCTTGGCTGGTAAATGTTTTCCCCCAGGACAGTAATCAAATTCACAAATGAAATGATTTTTAAAGGTAGTTACAAATGCAATAAAGGAAGCCAATCGTTCACTGTTTCTCCAAGCACAGTTCTGGTTTCAAGGCAGAAGAGACATTAATAAAGGCAGAAAGCTAATCTGTAACCCAAACACTTTAATAAATAAAGAGAACAGCTTTAAAAGAGCAGAGAAAATGCACTGACCTTTTTCAAGTCTCTCTGTAATTGCAATATTATTTATGACATGCAGATTTGTTAGTGTGTCTCTAACCTTGAAGATCATCTATGCTAGGAGCCCTGTTCCATTTGGCTGACTTTAAGACAGGGATTGGAAGGCCGGCAAAGAGTCATCTTTGTCTCGTTGTTTGGAGCAGTCGCTCACATCTGTTATGAAGTCATGACAACAAATACATTACTGCATAGACTGTGTTTTTAATTTTTCATGAGTTATAAATTATATGTGCTTTATACATGAAATAATATATAGTAGGCATTTTAAGAATGAAAGCAAGAGGGAGAAGGGGAAAGGGAACAGTAAGTGAAGGAACAGAAAGATGAATGGCCTTCTTATAGGGGCTTAATGGTGCCCCCCATGACCACAGCAGGCAGAGAACACAGTGATTAGGATGGCCCACTGCTCATCCTTGCAGATGGAACAGACGAGCGGCCAGTGGCTCTCAAAACGTGCTCAGGGCATATGCGGCCATTTCTGGGTTAAAAAGCAAGAGTTGAAACTATCAGCGGTTAACCCTGAGTGCCCTGAAGTAAGATGCAGACACCCTGGTGTCTGGATGTCACAGAGGAGAATGCAGGCAGAATTGACACTCTGGGGAATGTCTTCCACCAAGGTTAGTAATGGTGGCTTGGAGATAGACCAGCATAGCCTATGACTCACTGTGCCCGAGGATGTGGAGTTCATATTACAGGATATAGGTTTATTCATTTTAAGCAACTCCTCTTGCCAGTCACATGAAGTCCCAAATTTAAAGATTATTTCTGGGTGTTAGATACCAGAACTCGGTGAACCCTTTTACTTTGAATCAAAGTTCTGATACCCAGAATGAGCAATATTAGGTGCTTGCTCCCTGACATAATTGTTTCTTAATGAACCAGGGTTCTACATCTGAGTGTACTGGAATAGTTTCAAGGGAACTTTCCAACTGTGCCTTGGGTTATTGTTATTTGTGTAGTTAGCATATTTCCCCCACAAACATGCCAAATGCCATGTAGGCAGGGCTACCTCAGCTTTCTATCTCCTGTAGTATTCAGAACTGAATCGTGGCAATAATAATGATGGTGTTGATGATGATGAAGATGATAGTGATGATGGTAGTGGTGGTAATAATGGTGCTGATAGTGATGATGGTGATGCTGATGATAATGGTGATGATAGTGATGATGATGATAGTGATGATAGTGATGATGATGATGGTGATGATAGTGATGATGATGATGGTGATGGTGGTGGTGATGATGGT
>PITA01028787.1:0-18828 GCA_004023965.1 Spilogale gracilis | reverse complement strand
GGGCCTGGGAGCTCAGGGTAACAGGGATGTGCGGTAATGTCCTGAACCTCCTTGTCTGTAGGAAAGACACTTGAAGTATAAGAGTGCTGGGGCAACTTGCTCTCAAATTATTCAGGAAAGGAAAAAATCTTTGTACTATTTTTGCATTTTTTCTGTAAGTTTGAGACTACTTCAAAAATAAAAAATACAGAAATTTATCTAGCAGCTGAAAATGAATCTAAATTATAGTATTAGAGTTAATAAATGAACAAGGTCACAGAATATAAAGTTAATGCACAAAAAGCAATTCTATTTCTATAAACTGATAATAAACAGCTAGAAAGTGAAATCTAAAACATGCCGTCTATGGTGGAAAGACCCAGAAGTCTGCTATATCGAAAATTATAAAACACTGCTGATAAAAGCTAAAGAAGATCTAAGCATCAGGAGGGACACGCTCGATATCCTCCAATCCAGGAACACGGCACATCCCTCCACATGAGACATCAGTGCTCCCGTATGATCCATACATCCACGCCATTCCAAGTAAAATCCCAGCAGGTTGTGTTCACAGAACACAAAGCCTGGTAAGCAAAGACAATGTGAAAGAAGAGCAAAACTGGAGGACCTAAAGTGTCAGATATCAAGACTTATTCTAAAGCTGTAGTAATTAAGACAGTATGGTACTGGTGCAAAAACAGACCCGTGGAGCACATGAGAGCCCAGAAACAGACCCCCACATGCACAGTCATCTGACTTACAGCAAAGGCACCAGTGTAATTCAGTGCAGGAAGGATGGTCTTTTCAACAACTGGAGCCAAAGAAGTGAATAATTACACGGGGGAAAAAAAATGAACATCAACCCCTACCTCACACCATATGCAAATATTAATTCAACATGAATCATGGAGAGGCCAACCTTAATAAAAGCTTAGAGTAAGCATCATCTGCTCCTGAAATCCAGAAGGGCACCATCGGGTGGACTGTAGGACCCATCCCCACTGTACATTCCCAAGGTAGCAAAAGAAAGGAGAGTCTGTGAACTCTGGACTGGAAAGGCCTTACATACAGCGAAGGCACTGGCATCATCAACAAATACAACAGAAGAAAACTGCCCTCACAACCCACTTCCACTGAGGTAAGCCACCACTCAAATTAGAACTGTCTCAAACACTAGGCTACAGGAGAAGCATCATTAAAAACATAATATACAAAAATATAGGTTAAAACCCAAAGTTTTTTGTTCAGTGTTCTCATCTTCCAGTTGGCCACGGTGTTAAAGTTCCTCTCCAAGTTTAGACATAAAGCATATTGTTAAAAATTTACATAGACAAAAGTACCATTAAAGATTTTGTCTGGATGGAAATGGGCCACAAAATCTCAGCTAACAAAGTACTTCTTTATTCTTTGTCTTAAGCACTGTGGGAAAATTCTGGAAAAAGCTTGACTTATCCTTCGACTTGTTTCATATGCCCATTGACCGTTCATTTGCCAAATCATAACTCCTCCATCTACCCAGATGCCTACTCCTATTATACAATTCATAGCTCTATGATTTCATTACTTAAATTTTTTGTCTAATAATTAGATAAACACCAAATTTCCTTTTATAACATCACGTTGTATAATGAAAATAATCTTGGGAGCTCACGAGAACTGTAGCTACATTCACTGGAGATTCTTTGAAAGGTCACCAACATTTTTGATGGGCATCTCGTTCCCACTCTGGCACACTTTCAGATCTCAGGCTCTCACATAACCCTAAAAATGCTATGTGCCAGAGAGCTATTCAGACTGCACTGAGAGCCAGAAGGACTCGTGTTGAATGTGAGAGCCTAGAGATACAGCTGCACGTTCTGTCTATCAGAGAGGGGCTCCATATCCTGAAGAAGAGATGAGTCCCTACACATCATCCCGTTTTCTTAGACGGGACTCCATATCCTGAAGAAGAGATGAGTCCCTACACATCATCCCGTTTTCTTAGACTGAAAAGATTATCTTGCACCAGTTATCTCCACCACAGGACACACGCATAACATGAGCGCTTATTTATCAGCGGACCCACTGGTACCCGGCTCTTTCTATGATAGTTTCTTTTCCTTTTTTTTTTCCCCAGAAGATTTTTTTTATTTACTTGACAGAGAGAAACACGGCCAGAGAGCAGAGAGGGAACACAAGCAGGGGGAGTGAGAGAGGGAGAAGCAGGCTTCCCGCCGAGCAGGGAGCCCAATGTGGGGCTCGGTCCTGGAACTCCAGGATCATGACGTGAGCCGAAGGCAGTCGCTTAACGAATGAGCCCCCCAGGCGCCCCCTGTTTAAGTTTCTCTTAAAGTACTCAAGGAAACAGGACGACTTAAGTCCCCAGATTCGAACCTGTTAATATGCATGAGCTAGGTACCCATTTATTGTTTCTCTCCTCCAGATCTACCCTTCTTTTACCTTGCTTTGTGATGCTGGGGCAGGCTCCCACAGACATCTCTCACAAGCTGCCTTGTCAGGAAAGGGTGCCGGGGGATACAAGAAGGAGCTTTCCTCCCTGATTCTGGAGCTTGGGGCTTTCTTGCTGCTACGGTCAGTAGGTAGCTTCCCTGCTAGCTGTGTGCAGAGCGTCCTGTGGCCGCACCTTCTTGGGGCTCCCTCTTCCGCTCCAGTCCCGCCAGGGGGCAGTTTGCTTCCTGCCAGCCCATTCCTATGGCATCTTAGCCAATACCTCTGCCATCCCCAAGTCTGAACCTGGGCCTTGGGGGAAGAGACCTCTTCCAAGCTTGCACTGGTAGCTGTTCACTGCATCTCCTATTCTGCATTCTTCAGGGTTCTCTCTTCCTCTTAGTAGTTCATCCCTGTCACTAGTTAATAATCACTGCTATCACATTTGCCAGTTCAAATTACTGGTGTATTCTGTCTCCTGACTAGACCATGAATAATTCAGCAGGGAGACCCTAGAAAATGCCATGGTTAGTACAGCCTTAACATCCTTGGCCTGGAAAGAAGAGTTCTCAAATTGGGGTTAAAAAAAGTCCAATCTACAGTAGCCCTCCAGTAATTTGTCCAAGCTCAACCACTGCCCTGTCAGGCTTAACAGTGCAAGAGTCATAATTAAACTGGGGTTCCCTTAGGTACCTGTCCCGCTAGTTCCCTACTTCTATCCCAAATTTGTCAGGAAAAAAACCCCCAAAACAATAAAACTGCGTCTTCAAGTGGCTCTCATAAACGGGGGAAGGTACGTTTCAGCCTGGGAACACAGAATCAGTAGTGAGCTTCTTCACAGAGGAAGCGCTGGAGTGCAGAGAGCGGACTGAGACATGAACGCAGAAGGAGATGAATGTGAAAGACTCTCATGCCCTCACCTCAGAGCCAGGGCACCTCCAAAAGGGTCCACGCCAAGTAGACGAGGCGCAGCTCCACGACACTTACCGCGTCCCCACATCCATACACAGTGTGTGTTCCAGATCAGCAGCCAAAGAAGAGACATGCTATTTCTGGTAAGTCTTAGGACTTGGATCTTCAACCCAGTACTTTTTTTTTTTTAATTCCTTATCTTTAAAAAGGGAAGGAAGGAAGGAAGGAAGGAAGGAAGGAAGGAAGGAAGGAAGGAAGGAAGGAAAGAAGGAAAGGAGGGAGGAAGGAAGGAAAGGAGGGAGGGAGGGAGGGAATCTGAGCTCGGCAGTCAATCTCTTAGAGCAATCAGCCTCTTGGGTAATTCCTTTCTTTTTTCCTCATCAACAGAAGGTTTGTGGGTGGCCTGCCTGTCCTTACTTGCATGTACTTGTAAAAACTCATACACAAAAAGGAAACCTGTTTGTCGGGGCGCGCTCCCTGCTCACCCAGGCAGGATCTTGGTCACTCCCATGGTCTTGCAGCCAGGCAACCATCATTTTCAGAAAGGAAGCCTGCCTGGGAAAAATCAACCTGTGGCCACTGCAAAGGTCAATGAAAACAATACTGGAACAGTCTGGAACCTCACTTGCAAAACTCCATGGACAACCAAGAGTGAGCAGACCCAGAGAACCAAACTCCTGAAACAGAAATATCAGCCTCAAAAGCTGAGAAACTGACCCCAATGAAGAGAGAATGGAGAGCACCACAGAAAATGCAGTAAGAACAATTAAGGCCCTCAAAAGGTCAATGTAACAGGCCACAGCATTCACGACATGAGCAGAGTTTGGGGAAAAGAGAAGCAATTAATGAATTAAAAGGGGACAAAAGGGTTACTATAGAAACAAAACCTCAAGGGGAGGCCTGAAAATAAAATGAACAACGTGTAATTGCCTCTCAGCCTAAGATCAAGTGCAAAATAAATAAAGTGTGAATCTGAAACAGTCATGTGAAAAACAGAGGCAAACTTCTGGAGACACAAGTAACGAGAGAAAAGTTCGAACTCAGAAATGGGTCTGAGAGGGATTTCAGAATGGAGATGGTAAAGGGTACAAGGGTTGTGGGGCTCACTGCAACGATCCAGAAAATACTCAGTGGCTTATCTTTTGAAGATGGTAGTGTAAGTTATCATTTCCTCCATCTCTTGCTAGAATCATTCAAAATCAAAAAAGAAAATAAGAAACAAAAATGTAAACTCCATTTTCAGCAAAACTAGGAAAACTGCTAAATCCTAAATCAAAAAACTTGGTGGGAAGAGTGTCGCTAGCCACAGAGCCAGAGGGTGTTGGTATTTATGGGAAGGCATAAACAAAATGCCAATTAACAAATTTCAGCAGAAGCCTCAAAGAGCACTGATCAACACTGAAAGGTAGAACTTGGGGAGGAAAACCTAAATCACTTGTTTGCAAAAAAAAAAAGGGGGGGGGTAAGAGGAACCAGTAGCAAATTCCAACCTTGGGCCTATCTGGCTGGGAGAAGCACGGGAGGCAGAACCAAGTAAGAAATCAGAAGTAAGCTGCACGAGTGGGATAGAGCGTAAAGACTACTGGGACAGACCTCACTGGCAGCTACAACCACTGGCTGAGAAGAACAAAGGCAAAACGAGCTCACAAACAAACCTCCGGTCACTGGATACACTTCAAAATTTCAACTAGACTATAACCAGCCAACCATATAAAACCTCCTGAAAATAGCCATCCAGAAACTACTTATCTTCCCCAAAATGGGTAGTCAAATTAGAACCAACCCTGCAAATATTCAAAGATATTCAAGATAAAAGGAGAAAAGAAACAAAATATGAAACAAACAGATGTAAGATGAACACTCAAAAGGGAACCACTGCCTCTTAGCAGATGAAGCTGTGACCAAAATCTCATCATGAAATTCTTTTAAAAGTTAATAAAGCAACTGCCTCTGTAAATCAAGAGCACAAAGCAGAGATGTAAGAGCTCTAGAGAAGATAACGTCCATCAGAGAAAAACGATTACTTGGGTGACAGTTCCTCCACACCCGTTTTCTAATTGTGTGACTTTGGGCAATATTTTAACTTGGGTCACTTGTCTTCACTGAGCTAAAAGTAATTATAAATCCCTTCTCAGATACAGAATTGGCAAATATCTTCTCCATTCTTTTTACTTCCTCAACAATACTATTTCTAAGCACATTTTTTTTTTGTTTTGTTTTGATGAAGTCCAATTTATCCACTTTTTTATTTCATCATTTCTGATTTTGGTATCATACCTAAGACACCACTGTCTAGCCTGAGTCCATGAAGATTCATACCTAGGTTCTCCCTCTGATACTTCCATAGTTTAGCCCAACGTCCATATCACTGACCCACTTTGAGTTGATTTTTGTGTGTGGTGTTAGGGACGGTTCAGCTTCACTCTCATCCATCTGTAGAAGACCACTCATCTTCTATGGAATGGTCTCTTAGTACTATTCTTACACTATTTTCTTAAACTGACCATAAATGTGGGGCGCCTGGGGGGCTCAGTTGGTTAAGCGACTGCCTTCAGCTCAGGTTATGATCTGGGAGACCCGGGATCGAGCCCCACATTGGGCTCCCTGCTCGGCAGGAAGCCTGCTTCTCCCTCTCTCACTCCTCCTGCTTGTGTTCTCTCTCTGGCTGTGTTTCTCTCTGTCAAATAAATAAAATCTTAAAAAAACAAAAACAAAACAAAAAAAACTGACCATAAATGTAAGGACCTATTTCTGGACTTTCAATTCTATTCCATCAATATCTATGTCTATTTTATGTCGGTAACACTATGAATTGATCACTATAGCATTATAGTAAGTTTTGAAGTGTGAGTCCTTCAACTTTCTTCTTTTTCAAAATTATTTAGGCTATTCTAGGTCTGTTGTATTTCCATATAAATTTTAAAATCAGCTCATTAATTTCGAAAAAAAAAAAAAAGCCAGCTGGGATTTTGATGGGGATCACACTAAATCTGTAGATCAGTTGAGGAGTACTGTCATCTTAATTATAAGCCCTCTGATCTATGAACATGGGATGTCCTTCCACTTACTTAGATCTTTAATTTCTTGTAACAGTTGTACAGTTTTCAGTGCAATTTTTTTCATAATACTGGAGCTTATAATATTTGTTTGGAATTCTGTTGAATGGTCTCTCATGATCATCGGAATCTGGGCTGTCCTAAACAGGGTAGGAGGAAGTGGAATGATGAAATGCAAAACAAAACTGGACTTTCATAGCTGTGCTTTAGGTTTAATTTTATGGGCTTTTGCTAGAAACACCAGGAACAGTTGCTAATAAGCATTTATTGTATTTTGGTAAATACCATCCAAAAATAGAAGTGAATAATATATGTTCTCTAAGTCAAATCTTTGCCTTTAATCTTTAAGTATTTATTGAAGAAAGAAATCTCAGTTTTCTGACATTTGGTTCTGTTGCTTAAAATTTCTCTTTAAAGACCATTGTTTTTTTTTCTAGAAAATTATGAGGATGTGTGCAAAGCACTGTCTCTGGGGGAATGAAGCAGGAGTCACCATGAGACATACCAGCTCCTTTCGCTGTACCCTCCTAGAACACTTTAGTGGTTTTGTAAGGCCTCTGTACTAATTCCAAAACAAACTAGTTACACTTTAAAAAAAAAAAAAAAGATCATGTTTTTTATAAACACAGAGATTTACTCAATTCGTTTTTAGTAGCATGTAGGGTTTTTTCCCCTAATTAATGGATCTTTTCACAGAAAACATAAAATTTGGTTATATCATATCAGTGCTTCTACTAGACAGGCCAAATACATATGAAGAACAGGACAGAGATTCAATTATTTTTAGGATTTTACACATATTACTCTGTTTAGTTTTTTGGAAAAAACTGCAACGTAAAAGCCAGCAAATATTTTTGTAGGTGGATTCAACATAAATACTCCACTACTTTAAACTTTAAAACATAGGAAAATGGATGGACAATGCAAAATGGAGGACACGTAAACCCTATAAACAAATCAGTGGATTGTATTTTAACTATAATTTTACTGTACTTGGGAATTTGCAATTATTATTATTATTATTTTAAGATTTTATTTATTTGACAGAGAGAAACACAGCCAGAGAAGGAACACAAGCAGGGAGAGTGAGAGAGGGAGAAGCAGGCTTCCCACCGAGCAGGGAGCCCGATGTGGGACTCGATCCCGGGTCTCCGGGATCATGACCTGAGCCGAAGGCAGTTGCTTAACCAACTGAGCCACCCAGGCGCCCCTGCAATTATTTTTATAATTATATTGGGAAGGTGAAAAAAATCTCTCTGGGTTATTCTCTTTGGATATTTTTTCCCCTAAAAATAAAAAACTTAAACACCTGAAACTGGGGCACCTGGGTGGCTCAGTCAGTTAAATGTCTGCCCTCAATTCAGGTTATGATCCCAGGGTCCTTGGACTGGGCCCTACATCAGGCTCCTCACTCAGCAGAGAGTCTGCTTCTCTCTCTCTCTCTCTCTGCCCCCCCTCACTTGTGCTCTTTCCCGCTCTAATAAATGAACTTATTTATTTATTTATTATTATTTTTTAAAGATTTATTTATTTGACAGAGAGAAACACAGCCAGAGAGGGAACACAAGCAGGGGGAGTGAGAGAGGGAGAAGCAGGCTTCCCGCTGAGCAGGGAGCCCGATGTGGGGCTTGATCCCCGGGCTCCAGGATCATGACCTGAGCCGAAGGCAGTCGCTTAACCAACTGAGCCACCCAGGCGCCCCAATAAATTTATTTTTAAAAGATTTTATTAATTTATTTGACAGAGAAAGCGAGCACAAGTAGGAAGAGAGGCACATGGAGAAGCAGGCTCCCCAGTGAGTACAGAGCCCGATGTGGGCCTCGATCCCAAGACTGTGGCTATGACCTGAGCCAAAGCAGACACAACAAACTGATCTACTCCACGGCCCCCAAATAAAATCTTTTTTTTTTTTTTCCAAATAAAATCTTAAAGGAAAAACCCAAACACCTGAAACTAATGTAACACTGTGTATCAACTAGACTGCAATTAAAGGAAAGTTTAACTCAAAATCTCCAGGTGATGGGATACCTGGGCAGCTCAGTTGGTTAATCATCTGCCTCCAGCTCGGGTCATGATCTCAGGGTTCTGGGATCGAGGCCCACATCGAGCTCCTTGCTCAGCTTCTGCCTCTCCCTCTGCTTGTGCTCTCTCTCTGATAAAGAAGTAAAACCTTAAAAAAAAAAAAAATCTCCAGGTGGCTATCTTTTTAAAACTCTCTTTTTATAGCTCATAACTATAGATTTCCCTGTTAAGACATTTGTAGTTGATAACAAGAGAGTGTACGAGTTTTGAGATTCTTTTGCTAAATTCACTCCCAAGCATTTTGGGGTTTTTTTTTTGATGTGTAAATGAAACTGTTACCATTTTGCAATTGTTCATTGCTAGTACATAGAAATAAAAGTGACCTTTGTATACTGATCTTGTATCCTGCAACCTTGCTGAATCTGTTTCTTGGTTCTAATAGTTTTTTGTTTGGGTTTTTTGAGGTAGATTCCTTAGGATTTTGCATGTATATGATAATGTCATATGTAAATATAGTTTCACTTCTTCTTTTCTAACCTGGATGCCTTTTATTTCATTTGTTTCTTCTTTTCTGTTTTTCCTAAATGTCCTGGCAAGAACTTTCAGTACTAAGTTTTAAAAACCCTCTGTACCTCAGTTTCCTTAAGTATAAAACTAATAATAATGTTAAGGGTGAGGATGAACTAAATAATGCATTCTGCAAAGTGCTTCAGACCACCACTTGGAATGTGGCAAACAGTGGTGGCCATTAGGTGAGGTACACAAACACCTAAAGCACATGATTCAGGAAGGCTGAAAAATAAAACTATGACAGACGTGCAGCAGGCGCACTGCAAAAAAAACCAAGAGAAATCTGAACTTAGAGAATACACAGTTGCATTTAGGCCAAAAAGGCACTGAGACAAAATGAGCAAACATACAAACCTGGGACATTTTATAAAAGGAAAACAGTACTGTGCCTGTCAAGATATAACAATGAATATCTCTGTACAAATTAATATAGCATCAACATTCATAAAAGAAAAATTACATCCTGGACTCCCCATACCTCTGCCAGCCTTCTCCCACCAATAGCACCAAACAAACTGAGGGTTGCTGGAGGGGAGAGGGGTGGAGGGATGGGGTAACTGGTGATGGACGTTGGAGGAGGCACTGTGTATTATATAAGGATTATATAAGGCTGATGAATTACTGACTTCTATTGAAACCGATAATACATTATATGTTAAGTGAACTTAAATAAAAATGTAAAAAGACACAAAATTACAGGAGTCAAAAAGAAAAACAGACAACACATGACCAGTGGGAAAGAGCGTGTGCATAAGTGGGGTGGGGGTGGGGGTGGGACAGGGAGAAAGAATCTTGAGCAGACTCTGTGCTGAGCACACAGCCTGACGCAGGGCTCAGCCTCATGACCTGAAATCCTGACCTGACCAGGCGCCTCTCCTCTGTACTCTTGTATATTGGCTGCAGCTTTTACTGTGAGCATGTATTACTTGGGTAATTAAAGAAATACAAAAACTTCGTAGGGCAGAAAATGTAAAACAAAAAACACAAAAAACAACAAAAAACATTATTTTATACATCAAACTGACTTGAATAATTTAAAATAATAGCACTAATTTCTAAACTACAGAAAATTTACAGCAATAAAAAATTTTGTTTCGGGCACCTGAGCGGCTCAGAGGGTGACCTAAGCCTCTGCCTTCGGCTCAAGTCATGATCTCAGGGTCCTGGGATCGAGGCCCACAAGGGGCTCTCTGCTCAGCGGGGAGCCTGTTTCCTCTGCTCTCTCGGCCTGCCTCTCTGCCTGCCTGTGATCTCTCTCTGTGTCAAATAAATAAATAAAATTAAAAAAAAAATAAAAGAGCTCACTATGAATTTTTGACATGTGTGTCCCAACATATTTTCCAGGGGGCAGCAACGTCTAGAGCTCTAGAGTCATTCTGAGTTGTCTTGACAAAATTTACTTTAATAGGAAAAAATTGGGTTTTCTTCTGCTACAAAAATCTGACTTTACCAGTTTCAAATACCAACACATGTGAAAAAAAAAAGGCAAAAAAGCATACTGTCACATATTAGTAAAGACCAAACAAATCCAAAAAGTGTAATGAAGATATGAAGAAACATCATGAATGTTTAAATATGGAATACTAAGAATGCAATGCATTTTTCATAATCAGGAACACGAGACTTATTTTAGAAAAAAAAGACATTTTTTAGACACATCCACAAACTTATTTTACAAAGGCTAAACTGAAGCTTTAGAGAAGTTTACTAGTTCCAGGCAGGTGTCTAAGACTGTGGATTGAGGAAGAAAATATTTCTTTTTTTCACTGTTATTGGAAAAAGCCCCTCCCCCCCTTTTAAAATATTTTATTTATTTGACAGAGAGAGAGATCACAAGCAGGCAGAGGCAGGCAGAGAGAGAGGAGGAAGCAGGCTCCCTGCCGAGCAGAGAGCCCGATGGGGGCCTCAACCCAAGGACCCTGAGATCATGACCTGAGACGAAGGCAGAGACTTTAACCCTCTGAGCCCCCCAGGCGCCTGAAAAGGCCCTTAAGTAAGGCCTGAGACCCTGTCTGCCACTGAGGCAGAATGAAGCTGCTCTATAAACTATGAAATTGTACACATGAAAGCGTAAGATGCGTGCATAAGAACATTCCGGAGCATTCCAATAACAGCAGTTTGGAAGCACCAACAGATGTTCTCATGTTCCTCTCTAACGACTAGTCAGTCTCTAGAAACAGAAGCCCGTACCTGCTGCTACCCAGGAGTCAAGGACTGAGGACGGGTGAAAAAGGCTGCCTCCTCTGCCAGTGGCATGCCCCCCGTGACACTCGCGCTGCAGCACGACCCAGTATGAAGAGCCTCGCAGCGGCACAGAAGGGCAAGGCTAGCTCGTCCTGGACGGTTAGCAGGAATGCACACCCCTGCCCCTGGTGCAGGGCACTCAAGGACACAGCAAGGACCCTCTACTCAGATGCTGAGGATCCCTTGTGACTCCCTGCATCCCCGAGCAGCTCCTGTCCTACCTCCCGAAGCAGCTCTCCTCACGAGCCCCCATCTCAGGGCCGAGCTGGCATCACCTTGGCTCTTTGGTTTCTGAGCCGACATCTTCTCCACAGCAAATCCTACAGGTTCCAGCTTCAAAATATTTCCAGGATAAAACTGACCGTTGGCACTTTCCTGCTCCTTCTCCCCACACTGTGTCCTGGGCCGGGCCCTGACCGGGCTCGGACCCAGTCATCACAGCGGTGCTACATTTCTGCCTGCAGCTCAAGGACCCTCTGTGCAGTTCCAGCCACCCTGAACGCTCTTCCCGGACCGAGGCGCGCTCCTGCCTCCCTATTTTCTCCCCGCACCGAGCACGGAGCACCTGTGTCTCAGCTTCCTCACTGCCACACTCCCATGAGGCATTAGCACTGCGGAGGCTGAGCTCGCGTCCATGCTGCTCACCTCTGCACCTCCGGCTTCTCAAATGGTGTCCAGCAGCTGCTCAGTAAGCATGGGCTTGACACACGCTGTCCCTCAGAGCCACCAGGTCACTCACACCCACAGTGACAGCCCAGCACTTACGCAGCCAAATCTTTACGTCATTTCTGTAATTTTTCTGTCCTTTTCATCACTGTAACTTGACTCTGTCAAGTCTCCAGCATTCTCTCCTTTTCCCATCCTTTTCTCCACTTCAAACACAATGCATTTGCTATTTCCCTAATTCTTAACTTCCTATTATTTATTTATTTATCTATCTATCTATTTATTTATTTATTTTAAGATTTTATTTATTTATTTGACAGAGAGAAACACAGCTAGAGAGGGAACACAAGCAGAGGGAGTGAGAGAGGGAGAAGCAGGCTTCCCGCCGAGCAGGGAGCCCGATGTGGGGCTCGATCCCGGGTCTCTGGGATCATGACCTGAGCTGAAGGCAGTCGCTTAACCAACTGAGCCACCCAGGCACCCTTAACTTCCTATTTTTTAAAACCTCAAATACAATGTAGAAATTGTCGTGAATCATGTATCTGGTAAGGGGTTAATATCCAGACTGTATAGAGAACTCTTAAAGCTCAATAACAAAACTCCAAACAACCCAATTTAAAAATAGGCAGAGGGCTTGAACAGACATGTCTCCCAAGATCTACAAATGGCCCACAGACACATGAGCAGGTGTTTAACACTGATCATTAGGCAAATGCAAACAGGAACCACGAGGAGACCCCACGTCACACCCATTAGCATTGTTGCTACCAAAATAACAGAAGACAAGTGTTGGAGAGGATATGGAAAACCGGGAACCCTTGTGTGCTGTTGGGAGGAATGCAATATAGCACCCCAGTGTGGAAAAGAGTCTGGGAGTCCTCCAACACTACACACAGGACTGCCCCACGATCCAGCAAGTCCACTTCTGGGTACACACCCAGAGGAGGCGGAAGCAGGGTCTTCGTGAGATACTGGCACCTAGGGTTCAGAGCACCACGTTATGCCCAAGAGCTAGAGTGTGTTCACTGACAGACGAAGGGATGAGCAAGATGTCGTCCAGGCACACAATGGACGTGACTCAGCCTTAAGTAGCAGATTCTGACCTGTGCTTCCGCATGGCTGAACCCCGAGGACATCATGCCCCGCAATTAAGCCAGTCAGCAGCAGACCACTAGCGTGGGACTCCACTTACCCGAGCCACGCGGCGGCGGCAGATTCATAGGGACAGAAAGCAGAAGGGAGGGCGCCAGGGGCTGGGGAGTCCGTGTTTCACGGCAACGGCTTTAGTTTGACAAGACGAAAAGAGCTACGGAGACGATGCCAGGGCGTGCGTGTATTTAATGCCCCCGAGCCGCGCGTGTGCAGGTGGCTACGAGGCTACATATCCTGTCATGCGTATTTTACTACAAGGAAAAAAGACCAAAAAATGATGTAAATCCAATACCAGAAAAAAACCTCCCTAAACCCACAAAAACAAAAAAGATAAAGTTATCTGATCAAACTGTCTAAAATGCATAAGCTCCTGGCTATTAAATTGGAGATTTTATTAACAACTATTATATGAACTGCTGACGAGGGGGGATGGGCACGCAGCACTAGGGGCTGGGGTGCTGTGCTCCTGTCTGTGGAGGGTGACTTCCCCACACCGGCCCAGGCCTCAAAACACCGCACAGTATCCTCGGACACAGAACTGCTGCCTTTACATATTTATTTAAATATTTATTTAAAGGAAATCGAGGATGTGTATAAAGTTTTATTATAGAGAAACTGAGAACAGAAAACTAGCCATTAAAAACTTTTTAAAGAGTAACTACATAGAAAAATATTCATAATGTGTTAAGTTTAAAAATAGACTATAAAAATGCATGTAAGTCTTATTCCACTTTTTTAAAATATATGTAATAGGTAAAAGGTAAAAGAAGAGTATTCAGAAAAATGTGAATGGCTGTTTCCTGGGTTGTTATCTTTGGTTGTGGGCCGTTTTTCTATTTTTCTACAACAAGCACATACTATTTGTATAATGGAAATTAAACTACTTTGCAGGTCAATTTCGTCCAAAACCTTAAGTGTCAGCAACCCCAAGTGACCTCCTGGTTAGCCGTCCAGGTCGGGTGCTGGTGGGCAGCACAGTGGAGCCCGGAGCTCTGCACGGGTGCGGGAGGGCCTCACCGAGCCCCTTTTCCCTGCGGGCGCAGACGTGCTGCCCACGCGAGTGCCGTCCCGTGAATGCATCACTGTGAGATAATGAAACATGTACAAAACACTCTAAAGAGGTGAAGATGCAAAGGCATCTGGCTGGGTCCATCAGAAGAGTGTTTGGCCCTTGATCTTGGGGTCATGAGTTCAAGCCCCAAGTAGGGCACAGAGATTACTAAAAGAAATAAATAAACTTAAAAAAAAATTGGAAACGTAGAATACTCTCTTTGAAGAAAGAGCTATAACTATAATTCTACAATTAGTTTTCTAGAGGATCTTGGTTACCTTTTATATCTGAGAGATCAATAACCTAGAATTAGCTTTCTTCGTACAGAAAATGTGGAGCTGATGTGACCTAGAGATGCTCCACAGAAATGAAGCTCAGATGGGGCTCTGAAGAAGAGGGTTTGTCTGCTTTTCTTCAATGATGAACGGATGAATGAATGAATGAACAGAAGGGCAGGACCAGGAGAAAACGGTGTCAACAAATGGTTGGGAGCACTGGCGGGGAGGGCAGAAAGTCCAGAATGCACCAACTCTTCTCAAAGACATAGGCCCTGGTCCTGCCTGCATCACCTGAGGACCCGCTCAACCACACAGCATGTCTTTCAGATGCCCTGTGACCCGAATTTGGAGCCAGGTGTGGACGGCCCCCGGAGGCTGGCAGAGCAGGAAGAAGGGAGGACCAGTGGTGGCCGTCGGTCATCCTCCACGGCAGGCCCGGCATGGGCAGCAGCACCCACACAAGAAGCAGGGGACAGTTGGACAAGGGGAGAGAGGCAAACACCCCAGGCAGGGCATTGTGTGGAAGGAGGGAACATCGAATGGTATAACCAGTGGGCAGAGCAATCCTGCACGAGCTGGGCAGGGCTAGGATGGGTGCGGGACAACCACAGTGTCCAGGCTGGGAACACGCCCTAGAGAAGCCCACGTCTGCCCATGGTGCACATACAGCCTCCGTGTTCACCAACAGAATGAGAATGAATTACAGTATATTCAGCAAGCATGGAATGAGCTAGGGCTGTAAGAACCAGGGGCTGTGTGTGTGTGCTGGGCAGCTGAGGAAAGGTGCACAGAGGACGACCTTGCGCCTTCCTGGCCTCTGGGGACAGCCCTCATCGACAGCCCACATGGCCCCTGCATGAGGAGATACGCACCGTGTTACCCCACGGTTCCGGATGGGACACCTGATGCAAGCTGTTCCCAGACTTGGGACAAGGCATTCCCGCATGCCATCAAGATGCCGTCAAGCAGCAGTTTTGAGATTTAGTTTGTTTGTTTTGTTTGTATTTAGATCTATGTATCTATTTTACAGAGAGAAACACAGACAAAGAGGGAACACAAGCAGGGGGAGTGAGAGAGGGAGAAGCAGGCTTCCTGCTGAGCAGGGAACCCGATGTGGGGCTCGATCCTGGGACTCCAGGACCATGACCTGAGCCGAAGGCAGTTGCTTAACGACTGAGCCCCCCAGGCGCCTCAAGGGTTGAGACTTAAAACTTGGTCCTAACTTGCCCCATGTGGTGATTCTTTAGGGATAGAGAGAAGAAATCAGCCACAGAAAGGGGGAGATGAGTATGCTTGGCCTAGGGACCCCACGGAAGAGCTCAGCAGGCAAGCATCCCCCTTGAGTGGGCCACTTGCTTGTGGGCAGCTGGGCCAAGAATGCAGGCATCGAACATCTCGGGGAAGAGGTGAAATGAACTGACGGCGGGCCGTGGTTCAAAGGCCAAGTGAGTAAATCAGAGGTGAGTTTAGCTCCCTGGCCTCTTGGAACAAACCATGGTGGAACCAGATTCTTTGAGGTGAGACATGGGGGTATCACAGGGCACAGGGTTTCTGGAAACAGTATGGGTGGTCACGAGAGCAGGCTCACAGCTAGCCTGGGTGGTCACTCCATCCCTGGGGTTGCTGAGCACAGGAGAGAAAGCCGCCCGGGGCCAGAACTCAGATGCCCCAAAAAGAGGCATTCCAAGTCAGGAGAACGCATGCCCGTGACCCTCAGTCGAGACCCTGCAAGAACTCCATTACGTGACTGTGATGATGGGCCTCTCACTGGGACAAAGGTCAGGAAGAAGACAGTTCCCTTTCGTTTCCCTCTGAGGGTCTAGCTTCCCTGCCAGTCATAACCACATCGACAGACTATGTGTGTCGACTTCGTGCTACGTGCAGCTCGGGGTTGGTTGGGGGAGCTGGCCTGGGAGCTCGGATGCCACGACTCAGTCACTGAGAATAAAAACGTCCACATCTCTGCCCGGTGCCACCCTGCCACATTCCTGGGCATCGGGGTCAAAGAAACAGATCAACTTTCTCCAACGAAATAACAGGGCTCTAAAGCTAGGACACAGTCATACAAGAGCTGTCTATACTAGAAATACGTATGAGCTTTTGTATAAAATTATCCCCAAATTTAGACGCTGAATTAACTTTTCTTCTGAGATCAGACCAAAATAAGTTCTAAGGCGGTTTATTTGCTATATTTAGGATGTCCATGTCGGACAATGACAAACATCTGGCTAAGATACTTTCTGGAATTTTGACTATTGTTCTTGGCCAGAAGGAAAACATTAAGTTTTTACTAGAATAGTAACTAGCATGGAACTTCATGACTGAAACTTTGTCCTCCCACTTGTTACATATTTAACTAAAGTTTTTCCAATTCTTAAAAAAAGCAAACCCACTCCTCAAATTTTAAGTATGATAAAAAGGGGAATGTGGGCAAATAGCTGAATAATCAAGAAAACCCTCAAAGTCATTAAAACTCACTCCTCACTTGCCAGCAAAGGCACAGGATGGTCACTTCCATGGGAGAGGTCTCACACACCCCAACTATGGTTCAACCACTCCGGATGGCTCTTTTAGTCCCTAAACATCACCTTCTCCACATTACTAACTGCCAGAACACAGAAAAGGTAGAATTCACATTAGTTCCTAAAGGTGGTGGTTCATTATCAATGACTGCGAGTGTGTCTGTTCTAGAAATCTTGGCCTCAAGTCTAGGAGAAGGCCTCCCCGTCCACTGCACCAGGAATAGCGTTTACACGTCTTGCACACTTAGCGTGGCGTGCAGGGAGAGCGTCAGCCCCGTGGCTCCGCGCTCAGAGCAGGACAAGCTGGCACACGGCTTCCAGGTGGTTTCTTTAACGGCTCAGAAAAAAAGACTTTCTACAGCTCTGGCCAGATTTTCTATTTTCAAAACCACAGAATTCATTTAATCCACTGAAAACAAATCAAGACTTGACTAGATCAAAAAACTGGCCACTGACCGGCCTATGGGTAGCTAAAACTCCCATCAGTAAATGTCAAATGTCACTGGAAATGAGACACGCCTGAAGCCAAGGCAGATGGCTCCCCAAGCCGCTGCACAGGCCTCTCTCGCTGCCCCGCACCAGCACATAAATGCCCTGGCACTTGGTTCATCATCGACGTGAAGAACCACAGAGGGTATGTTACCTAACTATCGTACGAAGTCCTGGGAAGTCTAAGCTGGTGGCAGCAAATGACTTATCCGGACAAGGGGGATCGGCAGTGCGGGCAGCTGTTACTTACAAATGAGAGAAGTAACTGATTTAAAAATACAGAGTCAATAAAAGTTCCTCATTCCATAAATTCACATGAAGACGCTAAAGGAAACCTTCCTCAAGCTTCTGCTCCTGGCCAGCACGGCCAGCCCTCGGCTGCGCGTTCTCGGGGCCCTCACAACCCTGGGAGGTAGTGGCTCGCCCACAGGCGTACCTGCCCTCTGGGGGGCTTAACTTCACAGCTACTCACCACCTCCCCGAGCAACCAGCCGCAAGGTAATGGTTTAGTGGTACAATTCTTATACTCTGAGGTCAAAACCTGCCCTCTTTAGCCATTAAAAGTAACTTAGAATTTCACCTCAAACCATAACGAGCTGCCACATCGCGCTTGCTAGGATGAGTAGAACTAGAAGGCCAGAAAACACAGACGTAGGTGAGAACATGGACAGAATGGAGATCTCAGGCACCGCCGGGGGGATGGGCGGCCAGCCGCTTCAGGAGACGGTCTGCAGTTCCTCCCATGGCTGAGCAGTCCCCACCTGACCCATCAATTCCACGCCTCCGTTTACACTCAAGAGCAACACACACATGTTCCCGCAAACATCGCACGGGAATGTTTAAGCAGTGTCACTCGCAAGAGCCAAAAGGGGGAGCGCCCATTAGCGGACGAACGTGTCAACAGAACGGGGCCCATCCACACAGTGGAGTGGCGGTCCTGACGCAGTCTGTGACACGGACCGACCTCTAAAACATAATACCCAGTGACGACAGCCAGACACAAAAGACCATGTACAACCCCACTCATGAAACGTCCAGAGCCCTGTGACCTACAGAGGCAGAAAGTACGCTCCTGCTTGCTGCGGCTAACGGGAGAGGGGACAGGCAGGGAAGTGACAGCAGAAGTCTACAAGGTCTCTTTGTTCCTCCTCAGAGAGGAAGGGTGAGAGCAAGCGAGCAGGGCAGGCAGAGGGGGAGGAGAGGAGACCTGGCCTGCATGCTCAGTGCTCTGCACGCCTGCTGCCCCCCACCCTGAGTGTGCACCATCCCACAACAACCAACACCACCAGACCGCAACCTGCGGTTCAGATATAAAGGGTGGAGAGTGGCGGAGCCAGGGTCACCACTTGGACCCCAAGACCTGACCTTCACTGCCCACCTGCTTGCACCCACTGACCTTCATCCCACATTTTTCCTGAAGCTCTCCTTTCTAGCTCATCTCTTAACTCGGGCCGAGACCC
>PITA01028786.1:0-18830 GCA_004023965.1 Spilogale gracilis | reverse complement strand
AAAAAAAAAAAAAAAAAAAAAAAAAAAAAAAAAAAAAAAAAAAAAAAAAAAAAAAAAAAAAAAAAAAAAAAAAAAAAAAAAAAAAAAAAAAAAAAAAAGAAAGAAAGACAGAAAAAGAAGAAGAAGAGGAAAAAAAAAACCCATGCATGGTGGGTTCTTATAAAGCTGGAGTATTTTGCAAGAAAGTAAGGTCCAGGACCTCACTTAAATTGATTTGGGACACTCTAGTATCTTACTAGACAATAAAAGAATGGGAATGTGTAATTCACAGAGAGGAAATAGAAAAACCGATAAACTCATAAAAATATTCAACTTGCCAATAATAAGAAAACACAGTTTAGATCAAGACGCCAATTTCACAAATCAGAGTAGCAAACATTTTGAGAAATGGTAGTGATGAGGATTCAATAAGATGGACACTCACATACGCTGTTAGGCATATAGATTGAGAAAACCTTCACGAGAACGATGGGGTAATGTTTAAATGTTTTTTTTTTTTAAGTTTCTGTTCCTTAGCTCAATTTTTTCACTTCTTGAAATCTATCCAAGAGAATCCTTGAAAAAGGTAGACGAAGACTTGTGCACAAAAATATCAATCATGGTATTATTTATAATTGGAAATATTATAACCAGAAAAACATCTCATAACAGAGGATGATGTATAGTAAAAGTGATATAGTTATACATCATAATATTATGTATTAGGGCAACACACAGAAATAGATTAGGAATGATGTATGCCAGTGATAATAGCTTATGATAAAATATTGACTAGAAAAAGTAAGATTCAGAATTCAGTATGATCCCAATTACACACACACCTTCTGCTTTAGGTAAATATGAAAGAGCTGGGGACAGATTTATCTTTCTACCTGAAAAAAAACCAAACCACAGATAAAATAGATAAAACAATGTTTTTAAAGATACTAGGCATCAGGCAATCCCCACAGTGATCCCTGAAAGATGAACCATTGACTAAATCATACTTAATGACTTAGAGAGTTTCCAGGTTGCAGTAAAGAGCAGGGGAACCCGGATACAGTCTAGCAGATGGCCTGACATTGATGGGACAGAGTTGAAGAAAAGACTAAGGGTCTGGAGATACCAAGGTGCCCAGAATTCACAGAACAGGGGGCTGAAAGGAAGAGAGCTGCAGAGAAAGAGAGAGAGAGAGAACACTCTGAAGAACTTCAGAGGTTCTCCTTTAATATTTCATCTGGTATTTATCAGTGCATACTTGTGGGGAAACTACTGAAAGCCAGGGAAAGACCACCTAAAAGGAATGGAGGGAACATTGCCTGGTGCTCACATAGGGCTAGATATAATGCTTCGTTCTTCTATAAAGCAGACTGGAAAAACCTCATGATTTGTGAGGTATTAGGTAGAATACGCAGGAGAGTCTTGCCTCAGGAGTGGGAAAGTAACTACCAGAACACCTCTCTCATCCTGCCTGTTACATTTTAAAAAGAAGACCTGAAGAAATAAAACTGTTTCTAAGAAACTTAACTACATATCAGGATAAAGCTTCAGAATATTTATAGGAACACAAAAATATTCAGCATTTAATAAAGTAAAAGTCACAATGTCCAGAACCCAATAAAAATGATCAGACATTAAAAAGTTATTCTAACCATATTTTATATATAAAGGTGTACAAGATAATTTAAAAAGATATAGATTGAACTCAAGATGAAAGCTACAGTGTGCAAGATGTAAACACACTCTATTGAATTAAGTCATATTATATCTGGCAGAAGAAGAGATGAGTGAACTTGAAGACATCATAACAGAAAGTATCCAGAATGAAACACAGAGATAAAAAAGAAAAAACTGCAAGAAGAGAGCACCAGTGAATCATGGGACAACTTCAAGCAGCCTAATAATATATGTATAATAGGAATTTCTGGAAAGAGGAGAGTAAGGTGGGGACAGAAAAAAATATTTGAAGAAATAATGGCTTAAATTTCCTAAATATGATGTAAACTCCAAAGTCAGAGATCCAAGAAGCTCAATACATCATAAGCACAAGAAACACAAAGATGTCTCTAATATAAAACATAATCAAATTGCTCAAAGCTAGTGATAAAAAAATCTTAAAAGCAGCTGGAAAAAAAGAGACATGCACGTAGGAACGAAGAATCAACAGGTTTTTTTTTGGAAACAATACAAGCGAAAAATAGTGGAGCTTCATCTTTAAAGTATGGACTTGTATATGCCATTAACATATCTTTCAAAAATGCAGATGGAATAAAAACCTTTCAAACATACAAAAAAGGGTAAAAGAATTCAGTGATAGTTGACAGGAAATTTCCCCATGACAGGAAGTGTGAAAAGAAAACCTCATGCAGAAAGAAAATAATATGAGATGAAAAGATATTTACTCAAAAGACTGAAACGCTGGGAGTATTAAACTCATGAGTAAATATATTTTATTCTTAGTTTATTATTTTAATCTCTTTAAAAGATAGTTAAGGGGCACCTGTGGCTCAATAAGTTGAATCACTGAGTCTTGGTTTCAGTTTAGGGCATGATCTCCGGGTCATGGTATCAAGCTCCATCTCAGCCTCCACACTCAGAATGGAGTCTCCTTGAGATTCTCTCTCTACCTTCCCCTCTGCACTGCCTGCCATTCACATGCTCTCTCTCTCTCTCTGAAATAAATAAATAAAATCTTAAAAAAATAGAAAGTATTTCAGCGAAAATAATCACAGTGTAGCCTGGAGTTTATTCCATATAAAGTTAAAATGTGTAACTACAGGAACACAAAGGTCAGGCTAGGAGAAGTGCAAGTATTTTATTGCAATGGTCTTCTATGTGAACGGATGCAATAACACTTAAAGGTAGACTGTGATCTGTTAAGGCAAACACTAAAATAATAAATGAGTTATAGCTAAGACAGTAAAGATGATAATATGGAATAAAAATATTCAATCCAAAAGAAGGTGGAAGAAGAAGAAAAGATGATCAAGGAACAAGTATTGCATACAGACAGTGAATAGAAAGATGGTAGATTTATATTTAAGTACATCAATAAGGTGCGGATGGTCTAAATATCCCAATTGAAGGTAGTCATCCTGGTAGGTAAGCAAGACTGAAGTATATGCTGCATACAAGAAACACACTTCAAAGATACAAGTAAGTTTAAAATGAATGGATGACAAAGACACACCAAGCTAATGCTAACCAAAATAAAGCTAAAATACATTTACTAGTAATCAGATAAAGTAGACTTCAGAGAAAAGACTATTACCAGGGATCATATAATGGTAATGAAAAAGGGTCAATTTATCAAAAGGACTTGAAAACCTTAAGTATTTATGCCCCTAATGACAGCACTTCAAACTAAAGGAAGTAAATACCAGTACAACTGAGGGCAGAAATAGACACATCCATAATTACAGTTGGAGAGTTTAATAACTCTCTGAATAATTGACAGAACGAGCAGAGGGGAAATCAGTAAGAAGATAGAAAGTTTGAATACCACAATCAACCAATGAAATATAATTGATATTCATAGAATACCTACCAACAGCAGACTATAGATTCTTTTCAAGTGTCTATGGACCTTTTACAAAGATTGAGAGTATTAGGGGTCACACTACCAGTCACAATAAGTTTCTAAGAATATAAAGTATGTTCCTGACCATGATCCTGTTAAATTAGAAATCAATAAGAGAAGAGTCTCTTGAGGAGCCTTCATATGTTGGAAATTAAGTAACATATTTTTATTTTTATTTATTTTTAAAGATTTTATTTATTTAATTGACAGAGAGAAACACAGCCAGAGAGGGAACACAAGCAGGTGGAGTGAGAGAGGGAGAAGCAGGCTTCCTGCCGAGCAGGGAGCCTGATGCGGGGCTCGATCCCGGGTCTCCCAGATCATGACCTGAGCTGAAGGCAGTCACTTGACCAGCTGAGCCACCCAGGCGCCCCTAAGTAACATATTTTTAAATAAATCAATGAAGTTGAAGAAATCAAAAGGGAAAGTAGGAAATATTTCGAACTGAATGAAAATGAAATACAGCATATTAAAATCTCTGAGATGCCACATTCGTGGTGGAAATTTATATAATCACAGGCACATATTAGAAAAGAAGAAAGGCCATCTAATTAATTAGACCTTATATTCTACCTTGAGAACCTTTAGAAAAACCTTTAGAAAAATATTTTTTAAAAGAAGAAAATAAGAAAGATTAGAAATCAGTGAAATGGTAAAAATAAAACAGTAGGGAAAAATCCATCAAAAGCTGATTCCTTGAGATCAGTAAAGCTGCTAAGATCCCTATTCCAACTGATCAGGAAAAAAGTGAGAGAAGACACAAATTACCATTATCGGGCAAGAGACATGAGATTGCCATAAGTTATATAGTTAAGGAAAGAATAATAGGGGAATATCACAAACAACTTTATGCCAATAAATTTGACAACTTACATGAAATGGAAAAATTCCTTGACACACTACCAGAGCTCACTCAGGAAGAAACAGATGATCTAAATAGCTCTGTATTTACTAAAAGAGTTGAAGGCACAAAGAAAATTCCAGGTTTCTTAAGATGGCTTTATTGGTGCAACCTACTAAAGAGTTAAAGAATGATATCAGCAGTTGCATACAAACTGTTCAAGAAAGTTAAAGAAAAGGGAATACTTTGCAACTTACCTGTGAGACCAGCATTACTGTGAAGCCAAGAGCAGGCAAAGACATTACAAGGAAGGAAAACTACCAGCCAGTATCTCTTATGAATAGAGATGCAAATATCCTTCACCCAAGTTTACAAAAGTGATATCAGCAGTGTATACAAAGATCAAGACAAATTAAAATTCAGCCCAGGAATGCCAGACTGATTTAACATTAAGAAATCATTGTATATAATTTACCATACAAAAAGCAAAAAAGCAACAACATATGATTATCTCGATAGACACAGAAAACATTTGACAAAATTCAACACCATTTCCTCATAAAAACTCAACAGTTGAGTAGTAGAAAGGAACTTTCTCAATAAATCACAACTGGGAAAACCATTAGGAAATGTCATACTTAAATGGCGAGACAATACTTTGCTCCTAAGGTCAGAAGCAAGACTAGAATGTCCACTTTCTCCATTTCTATTTTACATTGTGTTGGAGATTCTACTTAGGGCAATGAGGCAAGAAAAGAAAATAGGGACATCCATATGGGAGTGAGTACAGTTCTTTATTAGCAGATGATATGACTCTGTACAGAAATTCTGATGGAATCTATACACATACACATGCTACCAGAACTACTAACTGAGTTTACCAAAGTTCTAGGATGCAAAATCAATACACAAAAATAAATTATATTTCTATTTAATGTGACGAAGCATTGGAAACTAAAATTTTTTAAATAGATTTTACAATAGCATCAAAATATGAAATACTTAAGAATAAATCTGACAAAAGATGTTAAAGATCTATACACTGCAAACTATAATACATTTCTGAAACAAGTTTATGAAGACCTAAATAAATAGAGTTAATGGATTTGAAGACTCAATATTGTTAAGATGTCAATTTCTCTTGATTTGTAGATTGGGTGCATTCACAGTCGAAATTCTGAGGAGTTGTTTATTTGTAGAAACTGCTAAATTGATTCAGGAATCCATATGGAAATACAAAGGACTGAGAATAGCGAACACAGTTTATATTTATTCTTATATTTCAAGATTGATTATAAAGCTACAATAATCAAGGCAGTGTAGTATGATATCAAGATTTACAAATAGATTAATGAAACAGAATACTTCAGAAATAAACCTGCATCATAGGAACGATTGGTTTTTGTCAAAGGCAAATTCCATAGAGAAACAATGGTTTCTTCAGTGTATGGTCCTTTAAAAACTTGATGTCCATATGCAAAAGATGAATTTCAGCTTATACTTCACACTATAAATATAAAATGGATAATAGCTCTAAGCTTTGCAACCTACAGCTATAAAATTTCTAGAAGAAATCATTGGGAAAAACATCTGTGACCTTTGGACAAAAATTCTTTAGACACAATATGAAAAGCACAATCTATAAAGTAACAAACGGATAAATTGGACATGATCAATATTTTTAAAAAAGATTTTATTTATTTGACAGAGAAACACAGCTAGAGAGGGAACACAAGAAGGTGGAGTGAGAGAGGGAGAAGCAAGCTTCTTGCCCAGCAGGGAGTCCGATGTGGGGCTCGATACCAGGACCCTGGGATCATGACCTGAGCTGAAGGCAGATGCTTAACAACTGAGCCACCCAGGCACCCCTGGACATCATCAATATTAAAAACTTTTACAGTCTACTGAGGGCATGTATTGCATGGAGCACTGGGTGTGGGGCATAAACAATGAATCTTGGAACACTGAAAAAATAAATTTAAAGTAAAAAACAAACTTTTACAGTCTAAAAGTACTATTAAGAGAATGAAGATAGAGTTCCAGACTGGGAAACAATATTTTTCAGTCATAGATATCATAAAGGAGTTTTATCCTGTATATAGAAAAAAACCTCAAAATTCAATAATAATAAAATGAGTTATCTAATTCAAAATGGGGGCAAAAGATTTGAACAGATATATGTTAGAAAAATCATTCACTGTGATCAAGTGTGATTTATTCCTGGGGTGCAGGAGTGGTTCAGTATTTTCAAATCAATCAATATGATACATCAAGAGAAAGGATTAAAACCATATGATCATTTCAGAGGATGCAGAAAATGCATTTGACAAAGTACAACATCCATTCATAATAAAAACCCTCAACGAAGTAGGTTTAGAGGGAACATACCTTAACATAATAAAGGCTGTTTATGAAAAACCCATAACTAACGTCATACTTAGTGGGGAAAAACTGAGAGCTTTTCCCTTAAGCTCAGGACCAAGGCAAAGACATTCACTCTCACCACTTTTATTCAACATGGTACTGGAAGTTCTAGCCACAGCAGTGAGATAACACAAATAAATAAAAGGCATCCAAATCGGTAAGGAAGAAGTAAAACTCTCACTACTTGCAGATAACTTGATATTCTATACAGATATTTCTATATAAAAAATGTGAAAGATTTCCACCATAAAACTGCTAGAACTGACAAGTTCAGTAAAGTTGTAGGAAACAAAATCCACGAGCAGAAATACCAAAATATGTTGCATTTCGATACACCAATAATGAAGCCTCAGGAAGAGAAATTAAGGAATCAATCTCATTTACAACTTGCACCACAAACTAGAGGATACCTAGGAATAAACCTAACCTAAGAGGTGAAAAACCTATACTCTGAAAACTATAAAATTCTGATGAAAGAAATTGAAGATGACACTGAGAAATGGAAAGGCATTCCATACTCAGGGATTGAAAGAACAAGTGTTGCCAAAATGTCCAGACCACCCAAACCAATCTACACATTTGATATAATCCCTATCAAAATACCAACAGCCTTTTTCACAGAGCTAGAGCAAAAAGCTTATATAGAAATTTATATTTCTGTGAGATTTGTGTAGAATCCCAAAAGACCCTGAATAGTCAAAGCAATTTTGCAAAAGAATTTTATATATCATGGACACATCTGCACACATCATGGTTCTAGATTTCAGGTTATATTACAAAACTGTAGTCATCAAAACAGTGTGTGACTGGCACAGAAACAAACCCATGGATCAATGGGACAGAAGAGAAAACCCAGAAATAAATGCACATTTATATGGTCAATCTTTGACAAGGAAGGAAAGACTATCCAATGGAAAAAGACAGTCTCTTCAACAAGTGGTGTTGGGAAAAAGCAGGCAAAAGAATGAAAGTGGACCACTTTCTTACACCATACAGAAAAAGAATTTCAAGATGGATTAAAGACCTAAATGTGAGACCTGAAATCATAGAAATCCTAGAAGAGAACACAGGCAATAATTTCTTTGACATCGGCCATAGCAACTTCTTTCTAATTATGTCTCCTGAGGCAAGGGAAACAAAAGCAAAAATAAACTATTGGACCTGATCAAAGTAAAAGGCTTCTGCAGAGAAAAGGAAACAGTCAAAGAAACTAAAAGCCCGCTGAATGAGAGAAGATATTTGCATGTGATACATCTGATGAAGGGTTAGTATCCAAAGTATAACAAAAAACTGAAACAACATCCCCAAAATGAATAATCCAGTTAAAAAACGGGCAGAAGACACTAACAGATATTACTTCAAAGAAGACATGGAAATGGTCGACAGGCACATGAAAAGATGCTCAACATCACTCATCATTAGGAAAATATAAATCAAACCTGCAATGAGATACCACCTCATATCTGTCATAATGGCTAAAATCAACAACACAAAAAAAGAGTTGGCAAGGATGTACCGTTGGGAATGTAGACTGAGGCAGCCACTATGGAAAACAGTATGGAGGTTCTTCAAGAAGTTAAAAATGGACCTACCTTATGATCCCCCAATCACACTACTGGGGTATTTCCCCAAAGAACACAAAAACACTAATTCAGAAGGATTATTGCAGCATTATTTACAGTAGCCAAATTATGGAAGTAGCCCAAGAGTCTGTCAGTGGGGGCATAAGGAAGAAGTGGTGTACATATATCATGGAATATTAGTCAGCCATGAAAAAGAATGGCATCTTGCCATTTGCAATGAGTTATCTGGAACTAGACAATATAATGCTAAGTGAAATAAGTCAGAAAGACAAATACCATATGATTTCAATTATATGAGGAATTTAAGAAAAAAAAAACAAATGAGCAAAGGAAAAAAGAGAGAGAGAGAGACTAAGTAAGAAACAAACTTTCAACCATAGAGAACGAACTGATGTAGACCAGAGGGGAGGGAGGTGGGAGGATAGGGTAAATAGGTGATGGGAATTAAGGAGACCCCAAGGAGCACCAGTTGTCCTATGGAAGTGTTGAGTCACTGTATTGTACTCCTGAAACTAGTATCACACTGTATGTTAAGTAACTGGAATTAAAATAAAACAGTAAAAAAAAGTTTGAATAGATATGTCACCAAAGAAGATCTACAGGTAAATGTGTGCATATAAACCACGAGCAACATTAAAACTTGTTAGGGAAATACATATTAAAACCACCGTATGATTCTATATACCTACTTATTATAGTTAAAATAAAAAGATCGATGATCACAAAGGTTGGCAAAGGTGTGGAAAAAACATTCTACTGGTGAAAGTGCAAAAATGCTATCCTCCCTCTGGAAAATAGCTTGGCAGTTTCTAAAAATTGAGCATAACATCTAAAAGTAGGACTACTCTTTTTCTGGATATTTACCCAATAGAAATCATAGCATATGTGTTTAGAAAGATTTGTACAAATGTGTATAGTAGCCCAAACCCAGAAACAATAATAATTTCCACCAACTGGTAAATAGATAAACTGTGATATTTCCTTACAATGGAATATTACTCAGCAATCAAAAGGAATGAATTTTTTAACTTATTTTTTTATTATTTTTTAAAGATTTTATTTATTTGACAGAGAGAAACACAGCCAGAGAGGGAACACAAGCAGGGGGAGTGAGAGAGGGAGAAGCAGGCTTCCCGCTGAGATGTGGGACTTGATTTCGGGACTCCGGGATCATGACCTGAGCAGAAGGCAAGAGGCGTGACCCCTGAGCCACCCAGGCGCCCATGAATTCTTTTTTTAAAAAAGTATTTTTTGGACGTATGTGTGTATTTATGCGTGAGCTGGGGAGGGGTAGAAGGAGAGGAAAAGAGAGTTTCTCAAGCAGTTTCCATGCTTAGCGTGGGGCCTGATGCTGGGCTCAATTTCACAACCCTAGATCGTGCATGACCTGAGCCAAAACCAAGAGTGGGATGGTTAACTGACTGAACCACCCAGGTGCCCCAAGGAGTGAACTCTTGATCTATGCTTTAACATGAATAAATCTCAAATAATCATACTGCGTGAAAGAAGTCAGATTTAAAAAAATGTATGCTACATGATACCATTTATATCAAATTCTAGCAAGTGCAAAATAAACTATAGTGACAGAGGAAGATGAGTGGATTTAGGGAGGCAGGGATTGGGGGTAACAGAAAGATGGGATGGGAAGGATTACCCAGAAGCATGAGGAAACTTTTGGGGGTTATTCTTTATATTCTTGATGATGGTGGTTTTTCAAAGGTATATACATATGTCAAATTGTTTCCTTTATATGTGTATAATTTATTATATGTCCACTATATCTCAGTATATCAGTCAGTCCCCACAAAAATGTTCTCTACGTGGAAAATATATGCAGTAAATTATTTAAAGAACACCATTAACTAGTTATTATCTTGGGACTATAAGTTAACTTTGAAATGATTTCTATAATTATTAGGTATACTTTCATAATTATGAAAATTAACACTAAAGGAAAATAATTGCAGTCATGTCTAGTTGACCAAGTATTTTATTTGATCATCTGGCATGCATTGAAACTAACAACACCATCATTGATCAGTCAGTTATTCGATTCATTCACAAAGAAATCAAAGAAGAGTTTTGACCTGGAGGAGGATTTAGCTTCCCTGTGTCAGGGATGGGGAATGGAGACAGAAAAACAGAGGTTGGTTTTCTGGGTACAGAGAAAAGCCTTAGAAAATGCATCGAAGCCCACAGCAGAGTGGTTTGGGTGTGTGCACAAGTAGTTGGATATTAATATACGTGAAATTTGAGATGAGTGGTAATAGGGAAAGATGAACCAATCTGGAATCTTCTATTGACATCTTTCTTTTCTTTCACTCTGGCTTCCTCTCTTTTCCGTTTCCTTTTTTCTCTTTGTTTTTGTCTTGATTTTTGTTTTTGCATTCTACGGAAATTCTTTTTTTTTCAACTTGGATAATTCAGTTTTTTGCTATATGCTGTCTACTAGTCACTGCTTCCAACAAAGTTTCAGGTTTGTGTATTTTTTTAAAAAGATTTTATTCATCTGACAGAGAGAAGGCATAAGCAGGGGACCATAAGGGTGAGGCAGAGGAGAAGCAGGCTGTGTGCCGAGCAGGGAGCCCAACACAGGGCTAGACCCAGGACCCTGGGATCACGATCTGAACGGAAGGCAGATGCCTGACTGACTGAGTCACCCGGGTGCCCCAGATTTCAAATTTGTAATCATGTATTTCACATATTTATTCCATTCTTTACATTCTTAGACTTACGGCTTTATGACAGTTTGCTTTAGGCTTATAGGCACAGATGCCATTTAGAATATTCTAAAGAACAGACATGAGGTGTTGTAGAATTCATTTCCTTTTTCCGACTATGAGCTGCATCACAGGGGTAACCCTCGAGTATTAAGAAAACTGATGACCTTCTCCTTTTGAAGTGAAGAACAGTTTTCTTTGGTAGTTCAGCTTTACGGAGACACTTGTGTTCTCTCCCGTATTGGTTTGTAATCAGTAACAATTGAGCTGGATTATGTTGGAATTTGGCATAGGTTTCTGGTGAAGTATTCCATAAGGATCTTTAGGGTCAGATTCAGCCTCAAAAGGGTCAGATTAAGCCGCGAAAAAAAGCAAAGCAAAAGAAACTCTAGCAGTTACTATGTTGCCAGTTTCAAAATCTGGCAACTTAAAGAAACATTGGAGTGGAACGGCCCATAGCCATAGCAGCAGATTTTGCTTTTTTATTTCATTATTGTGGAGACGGTGTGCCCCATGGCGGCTCACTCTCCAGCGGGTGGTCAAGAACTGATCTTGGGGCAGGCTTGCTAAGAGGAAGGTGACCACACTTGTGCTTGTCCGAAAGATTTGCATGTTGCTTTCGTGGTGAGTTCTCATTTCTCTGGGATGGAGGTGTTCTCCAGGAGTTGATTAGTGTCCCTGTCTATTGTCTTCTGGGGCACCTTGGAATAGTCCCGTTCTGGTTTCTCAGCACTGCTAACATTTTTTTTTTTCAATTTAAATATTTCTACCATACTTTCTAAAGGCTAAAACCATTTTAGACTCCATGACCTAGCAAAAAGTTTTTAATTACCACAGAATCTTTAAATGATTTATGTGGAAGGGAAAGTAGAGAGTACTCACTTGATAAATACTCTGAGTCAAAAATAGGTGATTTCCTGTAATTTACACAGGCAGTGGGTAGAGGAGGTAAGGTAAGAGTTCAGTTCTCCTGGTATGAGTATTCAAGTCTGTTTTTGCCACACCGTGCTGCATCGTGATGACTGTCGTTTCCTCAATATTTAAAAGCAGAAATGATTAAATAACTAGAATAAATAAATAAAACATGTGCAGGGGACAGTTTTACTGGGGCCACAGGGCTCTAAAAAAAGAAAGAGACAGCCTCAGGCCTTGGTTTCCTTGAGTTTGGAATAATTTGTCTTTGAAAATGGCCTACCCTAATCATAGTAATCATCATCACATATAATAAAATCCCATTTTATGGGGCATGCTTTAGGCCAAATAAATCCCCCCAACATGCTTTTCAGAATTAATATCAAGGCCTGCCAATTATATGATGCTCTTACGGAATTAAATAATACAGTGGCAGAGTTGTAATAATACTGGGTAAGAGGGAAAGTGGGGAATGATCAGACAATAGCAATGGAGGAAAGGATTGTTTCTGAAACAGGATCAAGAACCTGTGACTCGGAGAAAGAGGAAAGGCAGTTCCAAGTGGCAGGGACCCACTAATCCTGAGCATGTGGATAGCCCACTGCCATCTCTTGATGGCCATAGGTATGACAGCTCCAAATGGCCTCATCCACAGCTGGCATACATTTCTTAAGATACTAGGAATGTATAAAATGTTATGTACAGTGTGAAGGCTTCATATTGATAGAGATGCTATTTTCAAGACACTAAAAGAATATAGATTTTAAAAAAACTCATTTTATTTTCTTAGGTTGTTTGGAGAGCCCACATACTGCCTTTGTGAATTTTGCTTGTGATGGGAATACAGATTCACCCCAAGTCGTACCCTATTAGTATTCTTTTCGGATCGGAGTTGCCGGTGAAATGAGTTCATTGAACCATTAGTCATTGGGTCAGTATGATTCTCTTGCTCAAAGCAGAAGTTTAACAGTATATTTCGGAAGCCAACTGTTTGATTTTCCATGAAATTTTATACATATTCTATTTTTGTGTTTTGTTTATTTCAAAGGGAAAACAACTTCAAAAAGGAGTTCTAAAATAATTTCTGGTTTCTTAGAAGGGAGTTTCTAAAATAAAAAATAAGTTTGCACTGAGTTCAGCTTCTGTCTCTGAAAAGTACTCTAGAAGGAGTTCCTAGAGGGTGGGACTTCATGGCTAGAACTGGTTTATGGGGGTCCAGGCCTTAGGCAATTGAATTTATTCAGAAGCTGGTATGGTTGACATGCCTCAAGATGGGTTTGAAAATACCATGCATTTCAACAGAAATCACAACCCACATCATGATCAGTAAAAGGAAAAGTGGGGAAATTAGTGACAGTGTAAAAACCTGCTCTGTTTCACATGCTGCTCCCGGCCACCGTGGAGAGTGGGAGGCTCGATGTGACAGGAACCCTCTTGGACTTGTCAACATTTTTGCTGTGGAGGTGGCATTTTAACCTTAAGCGCCAGTCTGATGTGGAACTCTGCGGCCTCCCCAGACATCCCCCCAAGTAAATCCCACCATTACCGTAGACTTTCAAGAATTTGATTCATCTACATTAATATAAATGGAACATTAACTGGGAACCCAAAAAGTGCCAGACATTTTGATGTACATTATCTCATTTAACTTCTGCAGAATCAATGTGCAGTTGGCTTTTATGCCCCCATTTGACAAAAGAGAAAACAGTCTCAAAGCTGTTTGGCAACATGTCATCCCAGAGTGAAGGTTCAAGTCAGAGTATCTGACTTGAAATTCTAAATTTTTCCCCTCAGACAGTACATATTGGCTTTTTAGTTCATTGAACTCCAGGCTATGCTTATTTCCATCTGTATCAAGGATCCCCAGCCTATATTGATACTAATGCTGTATCAAATAAAGCTAAAGAACTTACATCTGCATCTGCCTTTTTGGTTGTAAGCAAAAGCATCCTAACTCCTGTCCACTTGCATTTTCCTATGAAAACCAGCACACGCCCACATCTACAGATCAGTCATCAAAATCCTATATAAGAATGGTATTAAAAGAAAGGATATGGGGGAAGGAAATACATTGTTTTCCATTTTAAAAGTCTGACTTCTTTACAAGATAAATTTTTTTAAGTAGAAGTTTCCCGTCCCTCTTTTCAAATAAAATCTCACAGTACAGCCCAGATAAGAGGAGTCTGTTGGAAGTGATCGTAGATCCGGAGTTCTGCCTTCCCTTGCACTCTAAACTTCTCTTCCCACCACATTCCCCAGGACTCCACGACTTGAGGGAACATATGCTCTAAAAGCCAGCCAAACTCCTGAAAATATTACTGGGTCAGTAGCCATGGATTTGGATTCAAAAGTTGGCTCCCCTTGTTTGGGTGCCTTGAGCGAGTTTCATAACTTTGTTGAGTCTCAGTGTGTAAACTCTAACAATGCGTAGGATAATGCCATCATTCCATGCCACTGCTAAGATATTTAAATGGGGTAATGTACATGAGGGACACTGACTAGAACATAACAAGCCTCAGTAAAGGAAAGTACCTGTTGCTGTTCATTCTCAGTCCCTCCCGATTGCTTCTCAAACTCCCAAGGTCAGACGTAGGGCAGGTGATCAGACCTGTTACTGGTCAAGTGCACTACCCCCAGGGCGTATCCAGCCCTGTCCCTTGGTTACAGGGACACTGGGTGTATTGCCCTTTGGACTCACCATCTCCCATAAGCATTTGTTGAAAGAGCTCCTTTGTTTCAGATTGCTTCCTTTGAAGAGGAGTTGTTTCTGATGCTGGGTTTCTTGGCAAGACACAGCTGGAGCCAAGCTGTGTAATCCTGCTGCTCCAGAATCATTACTGACACGATAAAGAAGCAGATGATTAGGGGGAAGAGTTGCCTTAGGACTGGAAATAAAGTAAGGGTATCATCCATTGTTAGAAGATTCAAGGAATTTCTGCTAAATCTAGTACAGAAGGGTCCAGTCTGGGGAAGGAAGACAGGGGCCCCCTTACCACCTGCATTCTCAGCAAAACTACCTTCATCCACTCATGTGGGAGGAGAGCTGCCAAAATGAAGGGCAAATAAAGGATAAGTGAAGATAAGATATTGAAAAAATTAGTGGTAAATTTTAAAAAACATACACTACAGAAATAGAGAACTAGGATGGATTGGTAATATGTAAATTTATGTGAATTTACTCATTTTTCAGTAATTACTTTTTAAAAGTCTATTACAAGTTTCAAATTTTCTTTCAAAAAGTAGTATTTAATAAATATCTCCTGTAATTTTATTCTCCCGACATGACGACTTTGAATAGTTCCATGCAAATTCTTTTGAATCATTGTACATGAACATTAACATGCATGTATTTGTGATATATATCATGACTTGTTATTTTATAAAAACACAGTTGTCCTGAAACAGTTGCTCTTCTTTTTTTCTTAAATTTTTTTTTAAAGATTTTAGTTATTTGACAGAAACACAGCCAGAGAGGGAACACAAGCAGGGGGAGTGAGAGAGGGAGAAGCAGGCTTCCCGCTGAGCAGGGAGCCCGATGTGGGACTCGATCCCGGGTCTCCAGCATCATGACCTGAGCCGAAGGCAGTCACTTAACCAACTGAGCCACCCAGGCGCCCCAACAGTTGCTCTTCTGTTGCACTTTTTATTTAATGACACATCATGAATGCTTTCTGAGTTAGGCCATGAACATTTCTTGCCATCCTTTTTTTCTTATTTTTTTTAAGAGGTAAACTTCATAGAACATAAAATTAACCATTTTGAATTTTATGATTCATTGGAATTTAGTCATTGACAATGCTTTGTAACTACCACCTCTATGTCGTTCTAAAGCATTTTCATCACCCCAAAGGAAACCTCACACCCGTGAAGCCATTACTGTCCACGTTGTCCTACCTCCCCCTACTCCAGCCCCTAGCCACCACTAATCTGTTTTCTGTCACTAGGGATTTCCCTAATTCTGGCTGTTTCATATAAATGGAATCATATAATATGTGACCTTTTCTGTCCTTTTTGGCTGAGCAACATATTTTTAAAGTTCAAGTCTTGCTACTATTCCTTCATTTTTATAGACAAATAATATGGCACATTTTGTGTATCCTTTCATCAGCTGATCGACATTTGGGTTGTTTTTACCTTTTGGCTATTGTGAGTAGTGCTGCTGTGAACACATGTGTATATGTATTTATTTGAGTGTCTATCTTCAGTCCTTTTGAGTATGGTGGAATTGCCATATCGTAAAATAATTCCATGTTTAACTCTTCTTTTTACTTTAAATTTATTTTATTTTTTCAGTGTTCCAAGATTCATTGCCCATGCCCCGCACCCAGTGTTCCATGCAGTAGGTGCCCTCAGTACCCACCACCATGTTTAACTTTTTAAGGAGCCACTGAACTCTTTTTCCCAGCAGAATTTTATATTCCCACAAGTGATGTATGAAGGTTCCCAAATCACTTTTAAAAATTATTATTATAGCCATCTTCTCTGGATGAAGTGGTATGTCTTTGTGATTTTTATTTGCACTTCCCTAATGACAAATGACATGAGCATCTTGTCATGTGTTTATTGACAATGTTCTTTGGACAAAGAGCTACTCAAGTCCTTTTCCTATTCATTAATTGGGTTGTTTGGCCTTTTGTTGTTGATCCTGCCAACATTTTTAAATGTGTACACAATATTTGGTGATAGACTCCACACTACCTAATTTCGGTATACAATCAAGGCATTGTTTCCATGAAAAGAAGTAGACTCTGAGCAGAAAAAAGCAACAGTTTCCCACCATAATAGGGAACTATGTAAGGCAAGGTCTTCTGAGGACGCTTAGAGGAAGTTTCCCTTTAACATTGCAAAGCAGTAACTCTACCTTAAACTTATCAGTTTTTTTTTTTAATTTTAATTATGTTACGTTAGATGCCATACATCAAACTCATTAGTTTTACCAAATATTTTTCTTTTCCTGGCTGGGAAGTCATTATAAATGGCTGCTAGGGAGAAGTGGATGGAGTAGGGAAAATTAACTAAAGTTCATGATTTCTGTAAGTTTCATCCTCTATCCAGTGGATGATTAGAGACTCAAAATTCTTACCGTGTGTTAGTATATGCTCTTACCCATGTGAAATGAACCATCACCAGATATTTTAGACAAGATTTTATTCCTTTAGAGAGAGAATATGAGCAGGGAGAGGGGCAGAGGGAGAGGGAAAGACCTGGATCCCGGGTCTCCAGCATCATGACCTGAACCGAAGGCAGTTGCTTAACCAACTGAGCCACCCAGGTGCCCTGGTCCACATATTATTATAAAAGAAAGCTAAGGGTGCCTGGGTGGCCTAGTCAGTTAAGTGTCTGACTCTTGATTTTATCTCAGACCATGATCTCATTGTCCTGAGATAGAGCCTCATGCGAGGCTTCACGCTGCCTGTGGAGCCCGCTTAAGATTCTCTCTGTCCTTCTCCTTCTGCCCCTCTCTCCTTTCTCTCTCTTAAAAAAAAAAAAAAGAAAAAGAAAGCAAAATGACTGTAAATTTAATGACAGACAGAAGGACATATACAACTGGATTAGGGAGGCAAATAACCCAAACCAAGCATACTGCACAATATGCAGAAAAGAATTTGGGATTGTGCATGCTGGAGAAGGGTATGAGAAATCACATATGGACCATGAATCTCATAAGCCTGGAATGAGACAGTCAGGTACTTCTAAAACTTAAAGGTTTTTCATCTCCCAAAAGACAACTAATGCTTAGTTGAAAATAGTGACCTCTGAATTGGCTAGAGCATACTGCCTGAATAAATATTCATTATTGTGTTATTTTCTTGAATGTTCTGTGAAACTGGGTAAAGTGGCATTTTCTAATTCTATTGTCACAGTTAAAATACTCTGTGATTGAACAAGAAAGGGAATTTGGTCATTGATCTGTTGGCCTTCCCACTCAAAATGCGCAGAAGCAATTAATAAAATTTTTGACTTTACGGAGATGAGATAGCATCCTATAGGATGGCACATCTTGACACATTGTTGCTGGCTATGAAAAAGGTTTTAAAATGTCAGCCAGCTATAAAATATTTTCAAATGTGAGATAAAGAGAATCTCCTTTAATTTGGAAATACCTTCAGTATGAAAATGGAGAAAGGGGTTACTTTAAAACAGATTTATATGCTGTTTCTTCAGAGCTGTTTGGTGATCTTGGAAGAGATATTAAGGAACTTAGGAAAGGATGCATTGACTGCACTTGAATTGTTTTAGGTTGTGACAAATATTTACGGAAAAAACAAGAGACACATTTCTTTTAGAAATAAGACTGCTTCAGGGGCACCTGGGGCTCAGTTGGTTAAGCGACTGCCTTCGGCTCAGGTCGTGATTCCGGAGACCCGGGATCAAGTCCCACATCGGGCTCTCTGCTCAGCGGGAACCCTGCTTCTCCCTCTCTCACTGTCGCTGCTGCTTGTGTTCCCTCTCTGGCTGTCTCTCTCTCTGTCAAATAAATAAAAATCTTAAAAAAAAAAAAAGAAAGAAAGAAGACTGCTTCAGAATTTAAAAAAAAATGTCAACAGAAAGGGCAGCCAAATTAAATCGGATTTCTCAGTTTCTTTAGAAAAACTATGACTTATTTGGGATCTTCCTTTGATTTCACAACTTCAAAATACTTCTGTTCTTTAAAACCATTTTCCACAAGAGGGTTTTAAGTTTGGAGTACTTCAAGATTATGGACATTTTAGATGTGGGAATCTTTTTGATGAATGTAAAAATGCAAAGACCCGATGGAGAGACAACTGGTCTACCATAGCAAGCCATTA
>PITA01028785.1:0-18810 GCA_004023965.1 Spilogale gracilis | reverse complement strand
GAGAGAGAGAGAGAGAGAGAGAGAGGTTGAGATTGGAAGATGCTACACTATTGGCTTTGAAAGACAGAAGAAGGAAGGAGGCACTAACCTGCTAACCAAAGAATATAAGTAGTTTCTGGAAGCCAAATAAAGCGGGGAAATGGATTCTTCCCTCAAAGCTTCCAGAAGGTATCATCCCTGCCAACACCTTGACATTAGGCAAATGAGAATGATTTTGGACTCTAGATTGTAGGAGAAAATATTTGTGTTGTTTAGACTATCAAGCGTGTGGTAATATGTCACAACAGCAATAGGACTCTAACACACTCCCTCAGTATATCATGTGGGATCAGGGGCAGTGTGGCAGGGTGGGTGTAGGGGATTGGGGACAGGATATATATATGCGCATCTATTGCAATTACAAGATGTTGTGAAAACAAAATAAAGTATGAGCAATGTTCATGGCAACATAGAGTAGTATGAAACTAATTTCTTGCCAGATTAAGAAAAAGCCCAAAGAGGTAAGGACATTGGAATTTATTCTTAAAAAGTGTCTAAAGTATGTGGTAAAGCATTCTGGATGAATGAGATAGCTTAAAAAAAGGATGGACTCATAAAAACATCCAGAAGACATGAAAAAAAAGTAAAAGTTACTAGAAATATTTTTTAAAAGTGTATGTGAATGTGTGTGTGTGTGTGATAGAAAGCAAAAGGGTGGGTAGCAGTTGAATGAAACCAGAGAACTAGATTTCGAAGAACGTGGGATTATAGGTAAGGAGATTGAACATTATTGCTCAGGCAATAAGAAAAAAAAAAATCAGGTTTCTTAATTTATTATTTGTTTTTAACAAACTATCTTCTGTGCACAGTTTGAAATGACAATAATGAAAATTAGTATTCCATTGCCCTACTCTTTCCTGTCAGAGTCCTGCTTCTTGAGGTCACTCACTTCTGCCCTTTCTCTTTTCCTCCCATATTTACCTTAATCATGCTAAATAACATATTTATGCAGCTGACATATTTTTCAGTATCAATTTTCATACCTTTAGGAAAAGGAATTTGAAGATGAAGCTCTCTTTCATAGACCCCTCCTCCTCCAATACTTGCACTGCAATTAAGTTATAATTTCTTAAAATTAATAGTCACTTGCCATTTACATTGTATAATTATAGCTGAATCATTGCACTCCAATTACATGTCCTTTCTTTTTTGAAAGTTTTCTTTTTCTTTGTCTCCATAGGCTCTCTACATAACATTCAGCTTCATCCTGATTGAGAAAAAAACTGTAAAACTTCTCTTGTAAGGGCAATACATCAGTTTCTTTCTTTCTTTCTATCTATCTATCTATCTATCTATCTATCATCTATCTATCTATCTACCTATCTATAGATCTATCCATCTATCTATCATCTATCTATCTATCTATCTATCTATCATCTATCTATCTATCCATCTATCTATCTATCATCTATCTACCTATCTATAGATCTATCCATCTATCTATCTATCCATCTATCTATCTATCTATCTATCTATCTATCTATCTATCTATCTATCTATCATCTATCTATCTATCATCTATCTCCTGGGAAACATCCTACCTGAAGGCCTCTAACTTTCTGCTTCAATCTAGACTGGCTGAGTTTTTCATTGTAAAACCTTTGTGACTTTATATTTTATCATATAAACTAGAATATCTATGAGAGTGACAATGTTTTATTAAAATTACATCAGAACAAGTGTAAACGTAAACTGCCTAGAACTACATAAATTCTCTCTGTGTCTTGCCTTTTTATTCTCCTGTTTCCTGTGTTACATTTTTCCCTTTTTCTTGGTATTTTCATTTGTTTTTAGTTGGTTGTACTCCAGGGTCCTTTGAGAATAACGCATGAAAAAGTACTTCGTACTTCATATTGTGGCTTGCCTCCCTATAAAATATTAGAGGTAGAAAGTCATTTTCTATCAGAATTCTGAAGACATTCCTACATTTGGGGAAGAGGAGGAGATGTATGAGCCATGTATATACCCTAGTCTTTAGGGTAATCTGTTTCTCTCTTTCAGGACGACTTTTGTGTCTTTTGCCTCTGATATTGTGAAATATTATTGCATGTAAACTGTATTTCTTCTTTCATGAAGCTTTAAAGGTTTTTTCTACTTATACATGGTATTCATGTATATCATTATGGTAAGGTTTGATGTGGGTTTTTCCTTCTAAATTAATTATATGAGGTGGGATCTTATGTAACAAATACTGTACAGCTTACTGCATCCTTTGTATAATCCTGGTTTTTCCAGCCATGTAAATTACCACATCCTCTTAGCTTTTGATCTACCAATATTTTCATTAGTTACCACATACCAACATTTTGTTTTCAATTTTATGGTATTATCACCTCTCCATATAAGTGGTTATACATATTTTAAACTCACTTGATGTCATTATAGAAGGTTTTGAGTAATGGAGCTTAACAATTGTGCTCAAGTCACAATTTTTAAAATTCTTTTAAAGATTGTATTTATTCATTTGAGAAAGATGGAAAGAAAGAGAAAGAGAGCACAAGCAGGGGGAGAGGCAGAGGGAGAGGGAAAAGTAGACTCCCCACTGAGCCAGGAGCTGGACAGGGAATTTGTTCCCAGGACTTGGAGATCGTGACCTGAGCCGAAGGAAGACACTTAATCATCTGAGCCACACAGGTGCCCCTCATGTTGCCATTTTAAACAAAAGCTATTGTTATTATTATTATTATTAATATTATTTTAGAAAATTATATTTGGGACACCGCAAAGACAGATAAATTGGGGAAAGCTTAGAACCAGAAAGTTATTTTACTCGATAGGAAGAAAGTAATGAGAACCTGTGCCGGCAATGGTGATAAAGAATTGATTTAGAAACTGTTCCACTATAGTTGACAGGAAGGAGTGGAAGCTAATCCTAACTCTGCTGTAGAATGAAGGATGTCAGTCCTTGATGAGAAACTGATAACGGCTTTTTAAAGTTTCTACTTCACCTCTCTTCTACCTTTCCTTACTAATCAAGAAGACAATCCTACAGTACCGAAGTATAATTGCATTTATATAGCTTGTGAAAATATAGGACAACTGGAGTGATTGTCAATTCATTTGCTATTAAGATCTTTATAATACAAGGGATTGTAGAAAAGTTTATGCATAGCTGAGTCTCATTTCTTCTTGGTTTTCTTAAATTAAAAAATCATCTTCTGCTCAACATATACTAAAATTGCAACAATGCAGAGAAGATTAGCCTTGCCCCCAGAAAAGGATGACACACAAATTCCCGAAGCATTCCATATTTTTTATCTAAGACCAAGGAAACACACAAGAGCTATGAAGAACAGCTCCAGATCAAGAAGGAGGAAATCAAGGTTCTGTCTGAGGAGGAAGAAAACAAGAAATAAAACTCCTTCTCTTTGATCTGTACATAGTGACCTCAGCAATAACACAGGTCAGTTATTCAATAAAACAAACCTTTATCTGCCAAAATAAAACTTTGAGGATTAACTATTTAAGAGTATGAAAATTGAGAGATGTCTCTTAAGTGATGTCAGTTTGCTTGTTTAACATATTTTGAAGAGATCTTGAAGTTAGATGTTAATTTCCTCTTAATGTCCCAGTTAACTAGAAACCAGAGCTCCGTCAGCTACACATCCCTCAGGTCACGTCCCCCCCCTTCCTCCATGTCACCTCTCTCTCCCCTTCAGTTCTTTGTCTTTGTGGCTTTTCTTTCTAAAACATTATGAACAAGTGGAATCGTAAAGGGGTAAAAGAGAGATAAAACACATTTGTGTATGTAGGGGAGTTTTGACTTGATGAAATTTATTATGAAAAAAAAGGTACCTCAAACTTCAGTCCCTGTTCTGCAACTTCTAGTTATTACCAGAGTTGGATTCTGATTTTGACAAATTGGCTACATTTCCCAAAACTCACATTCCTTAAAGTCATGGGTTTAGAGTTTGCCTCCATTTGAGAGGCAAAAGTGATACAACAGCCATAAATCTCTAACAGTCTTTTAGGTAACTTTATAAAAGAGGGACACAGAAGTGCTCAGCATGACAAAGCTTGTTTTACTTTCTTTTGTTTTGCCTCCTGGTCTTCTTCCTCTCTGTTAGCCTCACTGACCAACAGTCACCTCAGTGACACCATCTCACCCTTGGCTATGGACCCACAGAGGTGACAGCCACATAGAAGCAACCATTTTCCTTAGACTTCTCTGCCAATGGTCTTTAACGGTCCATGCCTTGCTTCCCAGATTTCCCTTCCAGGTCCCACCTGTCCACATAGACTTTTGCTTATTTTAAGCATTTTCCTAATGAAAGAGGGCTTATTTTAACTTCTGTCATCTAACTCCCCCTTTGGACCGTTCCTTACCCATCTTTTCTCACAATTATATAGCGCCTTATTTCTATAGTAAACCCTTATTCTATATTAATCAAAATGGTTTTCTTCTCTGATATAACACTGAAATACTACCTTCACCCAACTTCAGTTTTTAATTCTTTTAAATTATTAAAGTGTTAACTGGGCATATAACTGCCTGTTACAGACTACATTTCTTCACAGTCTCACAACTAAACCCTGTAACTAAATTTCTCTCTCTTCTGATGTATTATGTGAGCATTAATAAAACTATATCCTATTTAAGTGTATTAAAGGTTCCTCAACAAAAGAAACACAACCATACACTAAACATTATAGGTAATATCATAAAACCCTAGTGATTTTTATGGCTTTTCTCTGGAGCTGTTTAAATGTCCCCATGCTGCTCCTGTGGCTCAGCTAGCCCCTCCCCTGTGAGTGCACAGGCATGTGGGTACACATGCACAGATACAGACGAACTTAAAAATAAACACACACACATATGCCAGCCATAGAGAGACAGGCATAAGGTCACTGACCAAGGCAGAGCTTATATTACAACCAGGTAGGCATGAACGAGACATTTAACCCTAAGGCTTTGGCCAGTGTTTCCTAATGAAATAAGCTATTTTGACCAAGAACTGTTAAGTTTCTCTAGGAAAGCTCATTCTGCACAGGGCTTCCTTGATCATGCTGGAGTTAGGCTAGTATTATGATCAAAGTATTTTTTTAAGCAGTGTACTTTCAATAAAAATGCATTTATTACTTAGTTTTTATAACCTTGGTTATGCACATCCTCATTGTTCATTTGTTTTTGGTTTAAAGTTTCTAAGAGCCACCTGTTTTCAAGGAAGAAAAAATGTCAATTCAAGTTTGGGTTAAGGGTAAGTTTCCCAAATGACAAACTTGCTAGCAGCAAATTTAGCAGCAGAGAGTACATCGTAGAGCAAGAGAGAGGCTCCACATCTATCTTTGGTACGAACGCCCAGTGGCTGTGTTGTCTCTACATAAAGTAGTAAGGAAACAAAAATGAAGGATACAGTCTTCAAAATAAAGAGCAAGGTAGTGCAGGAAACGGGGATTTACATCAAAATAAATATTTGGTCACATAGATGGCTTGAAGTAATATGCAAAAAAGCTAGGTTATTAGAAATTGTGACAAAATTGTGGCAATTATGCCCAAGTCATAAGGCTCAACTGCTTAACGTGGTGAAGCCACATGTACTGTAGGATTGACGCTTGTGAAGAGACAAGGGAAAGATAAGATGTTGACGTGAGTCCACAAAGCATGAGACACATCTACTTCACATTAAATAGACTTGAAACACTAGAATGCACTGAGTGGTTAAGATAATTAAAGGGGAGCAATTGAGATGTAAAGAGGAAAGTGAATGCTCTTAGTGAAAGCAGTGCAGCACTCATTCCCTGGTCAAGGATGCAAAGCAGTCCCTGTCCTGAGAGAGAAGGTGCTTGGTGCCAAGCCTTCACCAGGGCTGCCTAGCAACCGGCTCTTCTAGGAGGGCAGTGCATAAGTTAATCTCTTTTGTAAGCATTTGTAGCTATTAATTTAATTAGCAAAGGCAGCGTAGCATGAATGATCCTGGTGCAATAGTAAAATATTAATGAAGATTTTGAAATTCTAACCTTGAATAGCCACTTTGGAGACTGTTCCCCAGTCATACCGGGCCAAGGGAAACTCATTTAAAAATAAAAGTATCGCAGAAAACTTTTCTCCTTTGCAGTGAGGTTCTATAGGGTTTCAGGAAGGGACTCTTTTCTCTTTCTTTGCACAGAAACTTATTGTCTGGCTTTGAAAGTGAGGCTGAGTGAGGTTTTCTAACTCTAAAATTCTATGAATTACAGATGCCTCTCTTCCAATATCCTAGCTTTAATTGTACTATTCCTTAGAAGACTGGTGGTTTTACCAACATAACTGTCTTTAAGGCAAAGGGTGTTGGATACATTTCAAAGGCTGTTAATGCTCCTCTTGTTAGCTGGCTAGAAGGGCAACTGTTCAGTGATAACAAGAAATGTTCTAGGGCTTTGACTCTGAGGCTGAGTATTCTGTCCCAAGACTCCTGCTCAGACCTCTTCATTTCAGTTTTGTAAAAGACAGTTGTATTTCAGATGTTTCAGAAAGTCAAGTTCCAGTAAAAGCAGATCACCTAGCATTTTATATACTTTCTAACAACTTTTTCTTCTGGCAAAATGCTTTAATGGGATACTGAATCTTGACCTTGCAAAAACAAAGCAAAACAAAACAAAACAAAACAAAACATTGAGTGTTAAAGCTTAAATGTTTGTCTCAGGCTTTAACTAGATACACCGGAAAAAAAAAAATTTAAACTTCCAAAACCCTTCTTTTTTTCCTCTTTTCTTTTCTCTTTTTCTAATTGAAGAGTGGAATTCAGTAACATCATAGTTGTTGCAAAGAAAACCAATAATCTGCTTACTTCTTCTTTGTCTACTACTACAGGAATGAGGCCCTTCTATTTTATAAGAAGATCTACTAAGTTAAAAAAAATAGTTCTTTAGGATACTTGTGAACTGATTATGAATAGGGTCAAGAATGTTAAATGCCTGGAAAAAAATCTTAAGTCAAAAGGAAAGGGAAAAACAGCCATTTCAGTAACAGCGATGGTTATTTAAAATCATAAAGTTGATGAACTACCACTGAAAATAAAACTTTTCCATAGACGGGAAGGATATGGGTGTGTGTGTTTGTGTCTCTGTTTGTGTGTGTGTGTGTGTTCTAATTCCTAACTCTATGAATATGTTTCAATAAGATATACAATTATAAGAATAGAGTTAGTTATTTGGAACTCAACCTGACTTCCATTCTTTACCTAACAACAATATATAAGAAAAGAAACAGAGGCATAGAGGCAAACAAGGAAGTGTTTTTCAAGCACTTCATTGGCTAAAAGAACAATCAAATGAACTGATTTTTTGAAATTATGGATCCAAAGTAAAATTCTTATCTAGGCATGTATTTGACTACTTAATGTATTGCTTCTCAAAGTGTGTTCCTGAATCAGTAACATCAGTAATACATGGGAATAGTTGAAATGCAAATCAATAGGCCTCTCTTCATATCTAAGGAAATTACAAGCTCTAAGGGTAGGCTTTAGTAATCTGTATTCTAAGAAGCTATCCAGATAGTTCAGATGTAAGCTGAAGTAGGAAGCACTGCTTTGGTCTGTCATGCAGTATATACCATGAATTTCTCCAATAAAAGTTTCTTTACCCCAAAATCCTGGTGACGATTATAAATATAATAATTTTATTACTTCAGATAGGTTGTATTTAAAACATTTTTTAAATCCTTATTTTATAAAATTATAAAATTCTTATTTTATTTTTCTTTTTTTTTAAACAATTCTTTTTTTTTTTTTAAGATTTGATTTATTTGACAGTGAGAAAGCAGCTAGAGAGGGAACACAAGCAGAGGGAGTGAGAGAGGGAGAAGCAGGCTTCCCACCAAGCAGGGAGCCTGATGTGGAGCTTGATCCCGGGTCTCCAGGATCATGACCTGAGCCGAAGGCAGCCCCTTAACCAACTGAGCCACCCACGTGCCCCTTATTTTATTTTTCTATTAGTGGAATTTTTCAATTTGCAAAATTCCCACATATTCACAAGAGAAAAAAAATATTTTTAAAAATGGTAGAAAACCTGACACTCAGAGATAACCCACAAACAGCATTTTGTTAAAGAAGTGCTCTAGATGAATTTCTGTGTATATAAAGTTATTCATGTATGCCACAATCCATGGTATTTTTTGGGGGGGAAGCTTTTATTGATTTTTTTTTTTGCCAAGATATGAATTAGAAAATCTTTCAGTAAATTTCTGCCAGTCTATGTGTAAGCTAAAGAAATCTCAAAATCTCTGCAGCATATAGTCATGAACATTCCTATATTTTTTCTTGATTTATATGAATGCTACAGGGTCTTTGTGGTTGGCTTGAGCCCCATGAACCTTCTTATACTGGGACCCAGGCTGAAGGATCAGACCCTAGCCACAATGTTCTATATTTTTTATCAGGAGCAGAGACACACACTGAATCCTGCAGTCCACAAGAAACTTTTGTTCAGAAGTGGTAGATGTCCCATTCAATCCCACTGCACTGACCAAAGCAAGTCCCAAGGCCAGGGCCAGGAGTGCATCCAGGAAGGGCTCTGCCCTGTGGAAAGTGCTGAAGGCAATGAGAAAGTGCCAGACTATAACACACTTAAAAGAAGGGGGTGGATTCTTAGGGAAAAGGACACAATTCACCACAGGCATTTGTCCCCTTTCTGATTTTTCCCCCGGAGTTAATGTCACTATTGTGTTTATCACTATTATACAAATAACATTTCATTTTCTTCACAATACAAATTTTCTTTCTTCAGAACCTTGGCTCAAGGTCCTCTTTCCACTGACCAAATTGCTTTTTTCCTCCTCTTCACCATCAAATCACTGCTGTTTTCTCAGAGAACTTCCCTATCCCAAGACCATGCCGCATGCTCCAGTTATATGTTTTTATTTATTTTTTAAAATATTTTATTTATTTGTCAGAGAGAGAGCACAAGCAGGAGTGGCAGACAGAGATGGAAGCAGGCTCCCCATTGAGCAAGGAGCCCTATGCAGGACTCCATCCCTGGGAACCTGGGATCATGACCTGAGCTGAAGGCAGACACTTAGCTGACTGAACAACCCAGGCATCCCCAGTTATATGCTTTTAGACTTTACTTTCATTATTTAGCTGTTATAAAAGCCAATCGTGATAATAATTCAGTAGTGATTATTGACTTAATATTTTACTCCAAACGTGGTTTCAAAATTCCATAAAGACAAGGACATGCTGATTTTTCTCTCCATTGTATCTCTAAACAGGGTGTAGAAATAATAGTAACCCCATAAGTATTCACCAAAAGGATGAATAAGTATTTTTCTTTTTTATCTTTAGCAATATTTCTATTTCTTTTTTGTTATAAATTTGGAAGATATACAACCTATCTTTTATTCATTACTTTATAACTTTAAATAAAACAATTGAATCAGCATTTATTAATTTATCAGTGTCACACAGAAGCAAACATTTTTATTCCTTATTTAAAAAATAAAAGAAATTGTACCTTACACTGCCTCTTCCAATTATCTTTCCAGATTTTTGTTAGCCTATTTTGTGATGTTTGTCTCAATCCAGTTTATTTTTATTCCATAGTATTTTATTTAGGAACTTTGAAATCTGCATTCTGTATTTTATATGTAATTTCTAAAGAGTTTTAGATTTAGCTTTTTGTTTAGAGAAAATCAAAACTTGTTGCTTATCCTTTATAATGCATGTCATCATTTATGTCTTCTTTATGTTGAGATATCTCTGGGTTAGTTCTGGGTTTCATTAAAAAATAGGGCTTTGTGGGAAGGGTATATATAGGATAGAACTCCTGAGTCCTCACATTTATGAGACTGTCTTTATGTTGTTATTGTAAGTAAGCTATAACATCATTGGTGTGGAATAGAATTGAAGCATATTCTTTTTAACTCAAATTCTCTATATATTTATCCTGGTTATTTTTTAATTTTTAAAAATCTATCATTATTAAAATGCTATATATCTTTAGGGTTAATATGCAGGTCTTTATTAAAAATCCTAGACCTCCATTTCTAATGCCTGACTGGTTGCTATAGGGTAAATTCCCATGATTCATATTTGACCCCAAACTTCCTTTCCATGTAATATGAGTTATCAATTATTTATAATTGCTCTTAGAATAAAGACAAAAATCTTTAAGATCGCTTACCCATCATCTAATCCCAAACTGCCTCTTCTGCTCAAATTTGCCAAGAGCAAACATAAACATTTCTGTCCCCAGTTGCTTAAACAAGAGGAGATATATTACTTTTAGCCAAAATATTTCTCTAATAGAGATACTATTTTCATCGGGCCAAATCTATGGCCTTAGAAGTTCAATAAGGTTGAAATTCCCTGAACTAATAATGCCTCATCTTTCATTGCCACTCTTTCAACATTAGTCTTAGTATGACCGCCAGCGTTCAAGAAAGAAAGAGAATTGAAGCTTGTTGTTTCTGTTTTTGAGATGGCATGTGAATCAAATCCTAACCTCTGTGGCTCCAACCAATCTCTGTCATGCATTCATTTTATACTTTCTGTAAAACCAGAGGCTGACACTCAAAATGGTTCTTCTTTCTTCTTATCTATTGTGCACTCTGGGATACTGTTGAAATTACTTCAATAACTGGTGAGCAAGCAAAAAGCAGTGAAGTCATCTAGAGACTGGGCTTCAGACAGTTTCAGGAAGACTGGGGTTGGCTGCTAATGTTTCAGCATTAGTTAATGTCACCTTTGTCATGGGAACTAGCAGAAGAATAAGAATTTAAGATGGCATGTATCATCCAAGGAGAGAGAAGCTAGAGAAATGGAAATATAGTCTTTCTTCTTAACTTCTACTAAAATGACATTCATGACTTTCTATTTTAAGACATATTTATTTATTTACTAATATCTCTTTACTTACTTTTCTATAGTAATTGACAAAAGTCTAGTTTTGGGTTTGCCATAGACCAGGAAAGAAGTTTATTTTTTCTATTTTCTTTCATCAATAGACATAGACTACTTCAAGCATCCTAGTTTAACTTTAGATGTAGAAATAAACACTATTTTTTTCTGAATACAAAGGTGTATAACTAAGACAAAGGCCCAAGTAGATATGGTGTTCTTGATATTCAATAACATGAACATCATGTGGTGTGCATGTGTGTGTTTGTGTGTATGTTTGAGTGTGCATGTGTGCCACCAATGAAAATAGTTGCACCAGCCAAGAATCAAAAACCTTTACTCAAGTGGTTAAAACAAGGACATTTTAAAAAAAGATTTTATTAATTTATTTGACAGAGAGAGAGATCACAAGTAGGCAAAGGTAGGCAGAGAGAGAGGAGGAAGCAGACTAACTGCTGAGCAGAGAGCCTGATGCGGGCCTTGAACCCAGGACCCTGAGATCATGAACTGAGCCGAAGGCAGAGGCTTTAACCCACTGAACCTCCCAGGTGCCTGACATTTTGTTTTTTAACAAGGTCGTTTTTATCTCACATAACCCTAAACTGTGAAAGTAGGATAATCCCAAACTCTAGCTCCATTTATTTGCTATTCTCTCAACTCTTCCTTCATTGGTATTCAGGTTTTTCTTCTTTTCTTCAGATGGTCTATTTTTTGTCATCATAATATGGGTATTTGTGGAAAACAAGGTGACATACTCCCTTATTCACTTTAAGACAAGAAGGAGGAGTCCCTAGAATATAAATTTTTTCTGTTCAGTTTGGGGGGTCTAACTTAGGTGAAGTTCTCACTCATAATGATCATCAGAAAATAATAAGCATTGATCAGTATAAGCCAAGTTTCTTTAACCAATCCCTGTCAAGAAAGCTGAGATGCTCATGGTCAGGTTAAGCTAATACACACCCACACCAGAGTTGGATGTGGAATCAACTTCTCCTAAGTCACATAAACTACTTGGGAGTAGGTGGCTCCTGAAGAAAATTGGGATTTTAGGGGAGATTGGTCACTGTGAAGGTACTAGATAATTTCTCCTCAAAAGAAAATGTATGTCTCATTTGGAGAGACTTCTGAGACCAACCAGCTGAGAAGTAAATGTGTTTATTTTCCAATATCTTATAGAATACAGATGATTCCCAACTTCACAATGGTTGGATGTAGGATTTTTTAACTTTACCATGGTGTAAAAACAATGCATAAATGCATAATCAACTGAAACTGCTTCAAATTTTAGATTTTGATCTTTTCCTGAGTAAGTGATATCTAGTATGATACTTGAGATGCTGAGCAGAAGTAACGAGCTACAGTTCCCAGTGAGGCAAGTAACCATAGGGTAAACAACTTATACACTGGCAATCATTCTATATCCATATAATCATTGTGTTTTTCACTTTTAGTACAATATTCAATAAATTCCATTAGAGGGGGTGCCTGGGTGGCTCAGTTGATAAGCATCTGCCTTCAGCTCAGGTCATGATCCTGGAGTCCTGGGATTGAGCCCCACATCAGTCTTCCTGCTTGGGGGGGAATCTGCTTCTCCCTCTCTTACTTTCCTTGCTTGTGTTCTCTCTCTGTGTCTCTCTCTGTCAATAAATAAATTAAATCTTAAAAACAATAAATTACATTAGATATTTAGCACTTTATTAAAACAGTCTTCATGTTAGATGATATTACCCAACCGTACACTAATGTAATTGTTCTGAGCACTTTAAAGATAGGCTAAAGGTAAGTATGATGTTTAGCAGGATAAGTGATTTAAATGCATTTTCAACTTATGATATTTTCAGCTTATGATAGGTTTATTGGAATATAACTCATTATAAATCCAGGAAGGTCTTTATAGAACGATGATTATAAACTCAGCCTTTGTAGTGGCATGGTCCTGGATCTTAAATATTAATTCATTGTTCAATTGATGAATGAACTTGGCCAAGTTATTCTTCCATAAAATAAGGAAACATTAATACCACATAGAATGTTTTTCTTTCAAAAATTATTGAAGTGAGATAATTCATGGATTAGCCAATAAGTGTTGACTTTACTCTTGCTATTAACTTTCTTTACATTTTAGAAATATCATTTGAATACATTGTTTCTTTATCACTTTTTATTAAATTTTCTAGATAACTCTTCTTTTATTTGGAAAATACTTTTTTCATCTTCTATTTTATATTAATTTTTTAAAATTTGTTTTAATCTCTTCTTGAGAGACATAATAACATTTTAATGTTGTACCTATTTGTATCTGCCATTTTGCTTATAATCATTCATCTCTTTATCGTTTTTATATGTTTTTACTGTGATTTCCTTAGCATTCTTCTACATGTAACTGATTCAGTTTTGTGTATTATCAAATTTTCACTCTTTGCTCTTTGAATATGTCTCTTGGTTGAGAAGAGGTATTGTTTTTCCATTTCTTTCCTGACAGCTTCTTTTAAATTTTCTTCTGTTGTCTTGGCATGTCAGCTTTGAAACTTCAGTTCATTAAATTCATGTTTCATTATTTCTTGACACTGCTAAGTAGCAACTACATTTGGTTTTGTATTTGGGAGGGAAAACTGTTCCAAAAATTGGTGCTTCATCTGTATTTTGCCTAATAAGCCCCTAACCTTATTTATTTGTTTGTTTGTTTACCTATTATACTATTTTTTGCATTAAATTAAGTTCATTTCTTTCTTATTGCATACTTATCTTTGATGGGAGGTAAACTATGTCTGCTGTGGCTCCTTAAAATCATAGAAATTAATTATCTTTTACCTTGCTTTGCTGTCTGATTTTTAAGCCCTGCTCTTGAGTTGAGGGATTAGGAGTTGGTTGTGTGTAGTTGTCATTCTTGTCTTCACTCTGCCCTGGGCACCACCCTATCTACTTGGATGAATGTTTAATCTTGTTCAGCTTTTTCTATAATGCACATTTCAAACAGTCATTACAGTATACATCCCTTGGAGAGATTTGCGTTTCAAGTGGTCCTCAATTTTTATTTACTAATTTTTATTTTATGTTTGTTTGCTGCTGCCATCTCCTTGGACACCATTACACTCTGGAGATTGTTCCCTGCTCTTAGTTTCTCGAGACAAACTAGACAAGTGTTGAGTTTTAGTAGTTCTTCTCATCTGAGCACTGAGAGGTTATTTATTGGCAGGAAAAATAAAGGATGGTTTGGGAACATTGAGAATTTCTTTCTGGAGTGCACTCATTTCATTTATGCCAAATTTATTCAAGGTGTGATATATCAGTTAGGAATGTTCAGCAGGATATATCAGAGTAATAGACAGCACCAGAACATTTTCTTTCCCAAATTAGGAGACTAGTGTTTCATGGCCAAACATAAGAGGCAGTGGGGCAGTGAGCGAATTAGTAGACTTTTCATATTCTATGCTGGAGTCCGGTGACAGAGAAAAAGGTTGGGTCTGCCTGAGCTAAAATACAATGACTACTAAAGGGCCCATCTGATTTCCAAGTTACTTGCACTCCAAGTTATGATGAAGTCTGTGACCAAGCAAAAAACAGATTGCTTAACATCTCCTGGATCTCTGTAAATTTTATTCCAGACCATGTCTTCACTAATTCTGTCTCACTGCCTAGAATATCCATCACAGTTATTTCTACTTTTGGAAATCATACTCAACCTTGAAGGTCTAGCCAACACGTCGAACCATCCATGAACACTTCCTGATCTTATTCATTACTCTTGGTCAGTTTCTCTCTTCTTACTTTGAGCTATCACTGCATTTTAAAAACTGTCTTTCTGGGGCGCCTGGGTGGCTCAATTGGTAAAGTGACTGCCTTCGGCTCAGGTCATGATCCCAGTGTCCTGGGATTGAGCCCAGCATCGAGCTCCCTGCTCGGTGGGCGGGAAGCCTGCTTCTCCCTTTCTCACTCCCCCTGCTTGTGTTCCCTCTCTAGCTGTGTTTCTCTCTGTCAAATAAATAAATAAAATATTAAAAAAAAAACTATCTTTCAAAATATTTTATTATGTAATATGTATTAAGATAATTTCTCCTTGCTTACTATTATACTCTTGAGATCGTGAAATATGCAAAATTGATATTTTCTTTCTGTTTATCTCTCCCAAAACACATTGTGAAGTGCTTGGCACATAGTAAATGTTCATTTTTTGTTTGTTTGTTTGCTTGTTCCAAAAAAACCCACTTAATTAGATGCATCTTATTCAACCAGAAATGTCATTTATATTTAAAACCATTTCTTTGGGGGAAAATAAGGAATATAAGTATATATTATGGTTTGTAATGTTTCTCTGAACACTTAGATTAAATTTATCCATTTAGATATTTTTATTTATTTATTTTCTTTAAAAATATGAGTAAAAGTCTACCCTTGCATAATTCAAGCACTTCAGTTATTGAAGAGACTCTTTAGGAGAGTGGATGATTTACAAGAGGAAAGACAAATTTGATTCATCCTTTTTTGTTCAGTCCCAGGATGGCTTTGCTTTATTAGGTGGAGGGCTTACTGAACAAAGTTTCTTAGAGTTCTCCACTCACACAGAAGTCAGTGACATTATGTAGGGACTGTGTTGACAGATGATAAACAATGCCAGGCTCCAAGTTACCTTTGTATGTCTTTTTGGAGCACAGACTAACCTTTAAAGCTATAAGTAACAATTTTCCACTGTCTACTGTGCTGCTAACAATAGGCTAGATCCCCTGTGTTCAGCTGAACTAACTAAATTCTAAAGTTCAGAGGAGAAAGATTGGGATTTCTGCTTTGTTGCTGCATTCTACCTTCCCCCTTTAAAATAGTATATGTAGTTACATCTTGGAGCTTACATATTGCTGAACATTCAATGCCCTGGTTAAGGTAAGCAAAATACATTATAATCCTTTCCCAATTCCTTCTGATTAAAACTGCTCCACGACTCTGTCTACGTGAGAGCAGTGGGGCCAGTAAAGCTGCTTCAGCTTAATTGTTGTTGGCATTCTTTTCCACTTCGGGCTTTGATAGGATGTTTCTCTTTGACATTTTTCAGCAATAAAACTGCTTGACATTCCCATACACTTTGTAGGAATGTTTGCATTAGCTTGAGACTGGGTTTTCTTCTAAATTAATTCCTTAAAAGGAAATAATGATCAGTCATGGGAATACGTGGTGAGGATCACAGAGCACTAGAGGCCATTTTTATATGTTTTAATTTCTAAATCTTACAAGCTGCTTCTGAGAATATATACACATTTCACATATACAAATTCATATATACATATTAATTCATAAATTATAAGGTAATATAAATGATATATAAATAAAATAAATGATTTATTGATTTGTATTCAATAATATAAGTAACTTCTTTATTTGACAGTTTAGGAAAAAAAACATTTTCAACATAATGGAAGAAAGACTTCAGTCTCATGTATGTGCACCTCACAAATATAAGAAAATAAATATTCCAGTAGCATGACTCAAAATTAAAGGACATGTCTTTATACCAACTGACATTTCTGCTAGGTTCAATCAGAAGGTGCTAGAGGACCAGAAGTTTCTGGGTAATAGAAAGTACATTAAGGAGGGGGTCTTTAGTCTACTCAATTATAAAGTGTACTCACTATGGCAGTGTGTTAAAAAATACAGCTCTATTTTTTTTAAACATTTTGTTGGCAATTCTCATGTACTATACATATGAATGCTTTTGAAAATTTTAGCACCTGTTCTATTTAAAGGTGTAGTTTAGCTCCTAAAACAGCCCATTATCCATTAACAGCATCAAATCAGTAACTGTATATAATTTTACTTACAAAAGTAATTCAAAATGTCTATTGAATTAAGGAGCAGCTTACACTGACAACTTCTAACTAGGAGCCTCTTTTATTTAGAACACTATACAAATGATATTGTCCACTTCATTTTTCCTACAAATCCAATTACCTTAAAAAATACAATAGTCCCTCACTCTTAGTCCACATTTATAGCTCCACTTAGAAACATACCTCTTGAGAAGAGGTCAGTGACTTTTTGAAGTGTATTTTTAAAACAATTATTCATATGAATAAAAAGTACACCTTGTTAAAATACACAAATTATCATGATTCACTCCCATTTGTCTGTGTCTAACTTCTTAAATACTTCTTAGCATCCATGCCTGACTTCTTAAACACTTAAACAGTCCTCTGCTCACATGGTAACATTGTTACTAGAGCCTATCCTGAAGTTCTTTCCTAGTATCAAACTCAGTTTTTTGGGGAGTCAGCCATGCCTTTTCACCCTACAGCCTGAAGGTCTTCAATGCTTAGCAATAAGTTTTTAAATTCTTTTTAGCAAGCCTTCTCTGGGGTCCAAAATCAGTTCCAAGAGCACTGGATGAGAATTACTTTTGGCTTTGCCACCTCAAAGAACATAAACTCCCCCTCACTGGGAATTTCCAATGAGTAGAATTCCCAGGAGCTGGTAATTTTCAATAGAAAATGTGATGTAGTTTCTTGGTTTGGGTTTTTTGCTTTTTGCTTTGTTTTCTGATAAGATCCAGTTTAAGAATTACCTAAAAATACTAATGTTGCAAAGATATTTCTAAAATTCAAAGGCAACTTACACTTTTGAAGAAATAAGATACAAATGTTTTAGAAAATGACATTAGAGCTACTAAAAGTACTCAAATACTGGTGTAATGTAGGTGACTTACGTTCACCAAAAAAAAAAAAAAAAAAAAGATTTATCCTAGAACTTTTAATAATAATCTTTATATCTTTTATCTTTGCATAATAATCCACAGACCTTAAGATTGCAAATAATACCTATAATGTAAGAAGTCCACATGACAAAGTCAAGGCCCTCAATTTAATTTAGCAGAAAGTAGACAGTCATATTGCTTTCAGTATGGAGGGTTAAATTGAAAATACAAGTAAATATGATGAATTCTGCTCCGTAAGTTCACTGGTAATCATGTAAAATATGACTATAGAGAAAAAGAGAAATATATTTTTGGTTTTTGTTAATTTTGGAGGTTGTGGTTATATTTGTGCATCTTATGTTCATCATATTGATTCAAATCAAAATCACACAATTTAAAACTTGATTTATTTAGGCAAATTTACTCCATCTATAGAAAAAGATGCTCTTTGGAGAATGAATTTTATTTTCAGTTAATTCCAAACTAACAGAAAAATTTTAAGATTAGTCATAGAACTCCTGTATATCTTTCAACCATACTTCCCAATTATTAAGTTTGCCACATTTACTTTAGTAATGTCCCTTTCCTCTCTTTCCCTCTATCTTTGTCCCCCCTTTTTTTTGATATCCTTGAAACTCTCAGCTATTTAGGGTATTGAGAGAAGAGCAAGACAGAAAGAGGTAGTGAGATGTAGGAAGAAGAATGAAAACACTCTAATACCTTAGTGTATGTTTAGTTAAAAATAAGGATGTTTTCTTATATAATTATGGTAGAATTACCAATATTAGGAAATTAACATACGTAATAACATTGTTATCTAGTGTATAAGCCATATTTAGATTTCATCAATTACATCAGACTATCCTAGCAAATAAAAATAATTATTAGTATTCTAATTCAGGTACATGGAATGCATCTATCTGTCATTTTTCTATAGTATTCTTTATTTTGAAACAGGTCAATTATTAACAGAATTTCTTGCAATTTGGCTATTTCTAATATTTCTCATGCTTATGTTCAGTTTATTTTGTTTGGGAGAGCAATATCATAATATTAATGCCAAGTCTTTCTCTGTATATCATATTAGCAGGCTCATGGAAATAGTTTGTCCTAGCACTGGTTATTATAATTTTGATCACTTAGCTAAAGTGGTTTCTACCAGGTTTGAAAAGCTCAACCAAGACTGACACATTTTAGTGCACAAATTTGATGTTTATATGTGCTTTGAAACAAGATCTTAATAACTGGTCTTTTAAAATCACTTCTGGGATGTCTGGTGGC
>PITA01028784.1:0-18836 GCA_004023965.1 Spilogale gracilis | reverse complement strand
TAGGAAACCCTCATTTAGAAGGATTTTTCCCAAATTCTGTTAAACATCAGGTGTCCCTTGCATGATTAAGGACACAGATCATTTTTTATTGCATTATTTTATTTTTTCAGTGTTCCAAGATTCATTGTTTATGCCCCACACCCAGTGCTCCATGCAATATGTGCCTCAGTACTCACCACCAGGCTCTCCCATCCCCCCATCCCCTCCCTTCCAAGACCTCAGTTTGTTTCTGAGTCCAAAGTCTCTCATGTTTCACCTCCCTCCCCAATTTACCCCACTTCCCATTTCCTTTCCTTCCCCTACTGCCTCCATATTACTCCTTATGCTCCACAAGTAAGTAAAACCATGTGATACTTGACTTTCTCTGCTTGGCTTATTCCACTCAGCATAATCTCCAATCCAGTCCATGTTGCTACAAAAGTTGGGTATTCATCCTTTCTGATGGAGGTGTAATATTCCATTGTATATATAGACTATATCTTCTTTATCTATTTATCTGTTGAAGGGCACCTTGGCTCTTTCCACAGTTTGGGGATTGTGGCCATTGCTGCAATGAACATTGGTGTACATATGGCCCTTCTTTTCACTACACCTGTATCTTTGATGTAAATGTCCAGTAGTGCAATTGCAGGGTCATATGGTAACTCTATTTTTAATTTTTTTAAAATATTTTATTTATTTATTTGACACAGAGAGAGATTACAAGTAGACAGAGAGGTAGGTGGAGAGAGAGGAGGAAGCAGGCTCCCTGCTGAGCAGAGAGCCCGATGCGGGCCTCAATCCCAGGACCCTGAGATCATGGCCTGAGCCGAAGGCAGAGGCTTTAACCCACTGAGCCACCCAGGCGCCCTCTATTTTTAATTTTTTAAGGAATCTCCACACTGTTTTTCAAAGTGACTGCACCAACTTGCATTCCCACCAACAGTGTAAGAGGGTTCCCCTTTCTCCGCAGCCTCTCCAACACTGGTTGTTTCCTGTTCTGTTACTTTTGGCCATTCTGACTGGTGTAAGGTGGTATCTCAATGTGGTTTGGATTTGAATTTCCCTGATAGCTAGTGATGATGAACATTTTTTCATGTGTCTGTTAGCCATTTGTGTCTTCTATGGAGAAGTCTCTCTTCATGTCTCCTGCCCATTTTTTGATGTGATAATCTTTATTTTGTTTGTTGAGTTTGAGTAGTTCTTTATAGATCTTGGATACCATCCCTTTGTCTGTAGTGTCATTTGCAAATATCCTCTCCCATTCTGTGGGTTGTCTCTTCGTTTTGTTGACTGTTTCCTTTGCTATGCAGAAGCTTTTCATTTTTATGAAGTCCAGGTCATTTTTTTAAAGATTTTATTTATTTGTTTGATTGAGAGAGAGCACAAGCATGAGGAGGAGGAAGGGGAGAGGGAGAAGCAGGCCCTTCTTTTCACTACATCTGTATCTTTGGCGGAAATACCCAGTAGCGCAATTGCAGGGTCATATGGTAGCTCTATTTTTAATTTGAGCAGGGAGGCCTATGTGGGACTTGATCCCAGAACCCTGGGATCATGAACTGAGCTAAGGGCAGATACATAACCTATTGAGCCACCCCTCATTTTTTTTTATTTTGTGCATAATTATGGTCAGATAATAAATGCTTCATGAATGCTTATATACCAATCATTTTTAATATTACCCTCTAACTTATACAGTTGTTCTGTGCATTTTTGCTAATTCATCAGTAATTACTCATTGGCAAGTCACTTTTCTCAAATATTTCCAAAACATTACAACTGATTTGCCTTGATGAATGGCTATAAAAGATATGGTGTACACACACACACACACACACACACACACACACACACACACACAGGAATATTACTTAGCCATCAAAAAGAATGGATTCTTGGGGTTCCCCGGGTGACTTATTTGGTTAAGCCTCTTTATTTTGTTGACTTTACCTGTGTTGTGCAGAAGCTTTTTATTTTGAAGTCTCAAAAGTTTATTTTCGCTTTTGTTTCCTTTGCCTTTGGAGACGAGACACAACAGTGTTTTACTTTTCACAATTTTCATATCACAAAATACCCAACACTGAATTTTTATTTTAATTTTTTAACAATCAAGATTATTTGAGTAACTGCATTATGATTTTTGCACTAAATGAAACTTGCCATCCTTTATTTTTCTCAGGCAATAAGGCACTCCGCAAAGGAAAATTCAGCATTTTCTACCCGTCTTTTGCAGGAGACATGTTTGCTAGGAATCCCCTCCTCAACCAATCCGGCCCCACCGAGTTCGTGTTCCGCGTGTTCACCACCGTCCCCGAGTTCCAAGCCCTCCTCTTCCTCCTCTTCCTCCTCCTCTACTTGATGATCCTCTGTGGCAACACAGCCATCATCTGGGTGGTGTGCACACACAGCTCGCTCCGCACCCCCATGTACTTCTTCCTGTGCAACCTGTCTTTCCTAGAAATCTGCTACACGTCGGTGGTGGTGCCTTTGATGCTTTCCAACATCTGGGGGCCCCAGAAGCCCATTCCACTGGCTGGCTGTGGGGCGCAAATGTTCTTTTTTCTCACCCTTGGCGGCGCTGACTGTTTTCTCTTGGCAATCATGGCATATGATCGCTATGTGGCCATCTGCCACCCACTGTACTACAGCCTCATCATGACCCAGAAGCTGTGCGTCCAGATGGTGGTGTGCGCCGTGGGCCTGGCCCTCTTCCTCTCCCTGCAGCTCACAGCCTTAATCTTCACCCTGCCCTTCTGCGGGCACCGCCGGGAAATCAACCACTTCCTCTGCGATGTGCCCCCGGTCCTGCGGCTGGCCTGCGCTGACATCCGCGTGCACCAGGCCATCCTCTATGTGGTGGGCATCCTGGTGCTGACCGTCCCCTTCCTGCTTATCTGTGTCTCCTATGTGTTCATAGCCTCCGCCATCCTGCGCCTCCGCTCTGCGGAGGGCCGCCGCCGGGCCTTTTCCACCTGCTCCTCGCACCTCACCGTGGTCCTGCTGCAGTATGGCTTCTGTGCCTTGGTCTACTTGCGTCCACAGTCTAGCTCCTCGGTGGACGAGGACCGCCAGTTTGCCCTGGTCTACACCTTCCTCACCCCGCTGCTCAATCCACTGATTTATACCCTCAGAAACAAGGATGTCAAAAGTGCCCTGAAAAAGGCCATCAGTAGCAAAGGAACAGCTGAAGCTCTTTAAACTTTTAGGGGAACCTGAAGGAGGTCCTTGAGCATGAGACAACAGTGAAACTCTTGTGTGTATATGCCATATTTACATTTATTTCTCCAAAGTTTGGAGTTTCATGAATTCTGTTCCTAACATGTTTGTTTGCTACAGGTCATTTTTTTTTAAGTTCTTTGAAACTAAAACTTCTGAAAACTAGACAGGGATACAGTAGGCTACTATTCATTTAGCCACAAATTAAAAGTCTACATTTCCTCTGAAGCAATATCATTATTTTTGAAGCCTCCTCTTGACAAGCAATGGTGTTAACTGATCCCTTGAAGAATGTTCATAAGGATATCTCACCACATATGCCTTATTCTTGTGTTTGTCTTTAAAGTGTGAGGAGTAGCTATCTGGTCAATGAACCCATTTCCTTCATTAAGCCTCTTTCACACGTTACAAGGTGCCTGTGGATGGGTCTAGTCTATACTCCCACGTTTCAATACAGGAATGTACAAGTAGATCAGTAAAGATGGAGCAGTCGGTTTGCTCTGAGAATTAATTATGTGTTGAGAGTAAACACCTAGGTTTGGCAAAACAAGAGTGGGGCATCAAGTGTGATGGGAAAAACTGGGCACCTGGTTGGCTTAGTCAGTTAAGCATGTGCTTTCAGCTTAGGTCATGGTCCCAGGGTCCTAGGCTCCCTGCTCAGTGAGGAGTCTGTTTCTCCCTCTGCCTCTGCCTGCCACTCCCACTGCTTGTACTGTCTCTGTCCATGTGTCAAATAAATAAAGTCTTTAAAAAAAGAAGAAGAAAAGAAACAACCAGCCAATCTTATTATATTCATCACTTTGAAAAATATTTGAAGGTATCATGTGCATGGTCACCCAAAACCTTGCCACTATAAATAATGATTTAGTTGTATCCAGTGGTGATATTTTGCATATCTCTGTTGCTGCATCATACAGACTCTCAGTGTTTTCTTTACAATAGAAATGGAGTCATTAGTACCTTTAAATAGGCAGTAAAATTCTCAGCATTGGCCACAGCAACGTTTTTCAAAACACATCCCCAAAGGCAAGAGAAACAAAAGCAAAAATGAACTTTTTGGACTTCATCAAGATAAAAAGCTTCTGCACAACAAAGGAAACAGTCAACAAAACAAAGAGACAACCCACAGAATGGGAGAAGGTATTTCAAATGACACTATAGACAAAGGGCTGATAGCCAAGATCTATAAAGAACTACTCAAACTCAACACCCAAAAAACAGATAATCAAGTCAAAAAATGGGCAGAAGACATGAGCAGATATTTCTCCAAAGAAGACAAACAAATGGCTAAGAGACACATGAAAAAATGTTCACCATCGTTTGCCATCAGGGAAATGCAAATCAAAACCACATTGAGATACCACATTACACCAGTTAGAATGGCAAAAATTGACAAGGCAAGAAACAACCAGTGTTGGAGAGGTTGTGGAGAAAGGGGAACACTCTTACACTGTTGGTGGGAATGCAAGTTGGTGCAGTCACTTTGGAAAACAGTGTGGAGTTTCCTCAAAATATTAAAAGTAAAGCTACCCTATGACTCAGCAATTCACTACTGGCTATTTACCCCTAAAGATAGATATGTAGTGAAAAGTATGCACCCCAAGGTTCATAGCAGCAATGTCCACAATAGCCAAACTGTGGAAGGAGCAGAGCTGCCCTTCAACAGACAAGTGGATAAAGAAGATGTGGTCCATATATACAATGGAATGTTCTTCAGCCATCAGAAAGGATGAATACCCAACTTTTGCATCAACGTGGATGGGACTAGAGGAGATTATGCTGAGTGAAATGTCAAGCATAGAAATTCAATTTTCATATGGTTTCACTTATTTGTGGACATAAGGAATAGCATGGAGGACATTAGGAGAAGGAAGAGAAAAACAAAGGCTGGGGAGGTGGGAATCAGAGGGAGAGAGGAAACATGAGAGACTATGGACTCCAGGAAACAAACAGGGTTTTAGAGGGGCGGGGGGTGAGTGGATAGGGTAGCCAGATGATAGATTTTAAGGAGGGCACGTATTACATGGAGCACTGGGTGTTATACACAATGAATTATGGAACACTACATTTTTTTAAAACTTTAATTACAGTAAAATAAATAAATAAGGGGTGCCTGGGTGGCTCAGGTGGTTAAGCGACTGCCTTCGTCTCAGGTCATGATCCCGGAGACCTGGGATCAAGCCCCACATCCTGCTCCCTGCTTGGTGGGGAAGCCTGCTTCCCCCTCTCTCACTCCCCCTGCTTGTGTTCCCTCTCTGGCTGTGTTTCTCTCTGTCAAATAAATAAAATCTTAAAAAAAAAAAAATCTTTAAAATAAATAAATAAATCCAATTAAAAAAATAAATAAACCTAATCAGATCAGAGAACCAATTCCATAAACCCCAGAACCAATTTAGAAAACTCATCCTTAATATTCTGTTCCTCTTGGTATCAAAAGCTATATTAATCATGGTTCTCCAGGAAGCAGAACCAATAAGTTGAATAGTGAGGGGGGGGGAACTTTTATTTTATGGAATTGGCTCATGCAATTATGAGTCTGATAAGTCCAAAATCTGCAGTGTAGTCCAGCAGGCTGAAGACCCAGGGAAGAATTGATACTGCAGTTTGAATAGGAAGTCAGTCTAGAGACAGAATTCCCTCTTCTTCAGGGGACCTCAGTCTTTTATCTTGTAGACCTTTCAACTAATTAGATGAGGCCCACCCACATAATGATGGGTAGTCTGCTTTCCTCAAACCCTCCTGATTTAATTGTTAATTTCACCTAAAAAATACCTTCACAAGTAACATTCAGACTGGTGTTTGGCCAAATATTTATGAACCGTGGCTTAGCCATGTTAACACATAAAATTGACTACGACCGCCCAGGAAATGACCAAAAAAATGATCTGATATAACTTCAAATCTCAGTGGCATTATTAATGTTTATATATTAGAAAACTGTGAGGAAATCCTTTTAACAGCATTTCATTCACTAGAAACTTATAAAGTATTACTTCAAAATAATGCAGTTATCTAGGTCTTAGAAATATATCGAATTTCAAAGAATTCTCAGGCTGATTAGTTTTAATCTTTAAAAAAATTAAATCCTTGGTCTAAGGAGTCATTGAAAGCAGTGTGACATTATTTTAAAAATAGATACCTATTCTCTACTCACTTCCATTGGCATCCTGAAGAGCCACTGTGTTTTCATGTTCAGTAGTCAATGGACATTATTAGAGGAAATCACAAGAACCAAGTTAGTTTTATTTTTGCCACTGATTTGTTGGATGCTATACAAATCAAGCCACTTCTCTGCATCTCATTTTCTTAATGAAGGCCTCTGGATGATTGAATTTCCAATATCCTTGTGCTTAGATATGCTTAAATTTCAGCATTTTTTATATTAGGCATGCTGAGTTCCCCCCATTCAGCTTTGGGTTCTTTACTACTTCCATTGCATTTCTCTCTGTTTGAATTGTTTTTCCTCCAAATTTCATGGCTAACTTATTCTCCTCATTTATGTTTCAGGTCAAATGTCACCTCATCAGAGAAGTGGCTTTTGATGATTTTGATGACCTTCCTCCTGTAATTACTAATTATCCCTTTAACTTGTTATATTTTCTTCATGGGACTCATCACTATCTGATAATATCTAACTGACTTACTTACTGTATTTATTTTCTGTTTCACTAGCAACATGAAAGCAGGAATCAATCAATGATGAACCAAGCTCTAAATGAGTGAACCCTAAGTCTGTATAATTGTCAGCTATCAAAAAGAATATATCCAGTGTATATTTCATTTTGAAAGATCTAACAGACTAATGGAGACAAGGGGAAGAGAAATGCAATAAGGGAAAAGATATTAAAATTTTATAAGTTTAATATAGCAAAGTAATATCCAAGCAGGGATGTGATCAAACTTATAAAGTCTGTATGGTACATTGAGTAAAACCATATGGTTTCTTCAAATCCCAGAAGACCACCCTAAGGGAGTTATTTAAAAAGTAACAAGAAAGCTAAATGTATGCCCAATGTCCCCCTCAATTCATTCTTTTATATACAACCAAGGTTACCAAGGCCCCCTTTTTCATATAAAATATAAAATATGGTCTTATTTCCCCAGTGCAATAATAATTTGGGACTTGGGCTGGCCCATCTATGATAGTCTGGTGAGAGTCAAATCCTTGAAGCAGAAGGTATAAATGACTCTGATTAATGAGCTTCCTATTTCTTGGGAAATTAAATTGCATGCTGAGAATGTTGATTAAGGGTTTAACCCTGGTCTTCACTTGGACAAACCTACCTTGGATCTCCCATTGACAGGAGATCCCAAGTGCAAGGACAGATTTAGTTTGGACTCATTATCTGGTAACAGGGGAGATCCAACAACCATCCAACTACCACCTGGGAGATGGAACTTATGGGGTAAGACCCTAAATAACAGAGCAATTTACTCTTCCCATGGCTTCTGTTGGGAAGGTTACTAAAATCTCTGTCCCACAGGACATCCTCTCCTGGCTCATGGACCTTCTCTCCCTCTCTGCTAGAGCAGTCAGAGCTCATCTTCTGGCTTCATTCCTAATGAACATAACCGAGGAGACTGGCTCCATGCACCCCTTTCCCTTCTCATGGTAAGGGTAAGAGGAAGTCTTTTGCTGCCTCCTTCTAGAATCACATTATACCAGGCACTCACTGACACTAGGCTAGAAAAGCAAGTAATGGGTTTAGAGGGAGAGACTCTAGGATTTTAGAGCTCATTCAGTCCACGGCATACAGTGTTTCTCTGAATCCCCTTGGAAGGCCTGTTCTTCTGAATAAAACATTAATAACTAATCTTAGCCTAAATAATACTGAAGGGATGGCTAATGTAAATTTGGGTAAGGCTTAAGGATCAATAAAAATCCTTTTCCTGTAAGGTACTTCATTTTATTCTTTGCTATGAAGCAGGTATTATTAATATCATCCTTTAATAAATTCAAAGAAAGGACAGAGAATTAACATTTATTATGCAACTTAATAGGTTTCAAACATCAAACCAAGTGTTCTAAATACTTTATCCCATTTAATTTCATCACAGCTCTATTAGGTGAATATTATTATTTACATTCTAAATATGAGGAAAAAGAAATTAATGTGAGTTAATCTGCCCTGGTGACATTGCTATTAATAATAGATTGAGAGTCTACCTCGGTCTGGTATTACCAAATCTGCTAACCCCCTTATTCTGTGTGATGCTAACTCAACAATTTGAGGGCCACTCTGGTCTAGACTCTTTGTGTTTCCAGAACGCACATGGATAAGGTTTCCCACAACGCTCTGGCCACATGGGCCTGGCCTGGCTAGAGAGGTAAGAAGGAAGATGCGGATATGATGTGGAATGTGACTTGGAGACACTAAGGCAGGTGTGGATTCATGAACAGATGCCAGCCGGGCAGATTTCTGGGGACAACACTGAAGTGTTCTTGCCTTGCCTCTGACCCATGCAACATGTTTAGTAATGACTTGGAATAACAAAGTGATGAGATGTGGATATAATAAATTTCACTTTTTTCAAACCATAAATCCACTATGTCATCTGCCCAGAGTATGGATTCCATTATTTTGCCTACCTCTCTTCTCCTAGCTAATGCCCATTTTTTCAGATCTAAGCTTAAATATGACTTCCTCTAGGAAGCCGTTTCAGAATACCCTAATTACAAACTAGGCCAGAGCCACATGATGTATAGTCTTATGACACATTTCTCCTTTACAGCACTTAATCACAGTTTATTCACATAAATATAAAGGCATACATATAAAAATATATATATTATAAATCATATATACAAATACAAATACACCAGATTTTTTAACCGTCTCTCTTTCAGATATACAACTACTTGGCACAAATCTGCCATTTTGATCACCATTGCATGTGGAGCTTGGCACTTAATCAATGCAAAATAAAGGTGAAATATTACAGAAAGGATAATTAATTAAGGGTTAGAGCCACAAACTGAAGATTTTTTAAAATGTCAATCTCAACAGATTAGAGCAAGGAACCAATGTTAAAAGAATGATGATGTATGCAACTGATAAGTAATTGAACACTGCATCTGAAACTAATGTTGTACTATATGTTGGCTAATTGAATTTAAATTTTAAAAAGAGTGATGACATGTTCTGCTTCTCTGAAAATGAAAAAAAAATGTTTAGAGTTTTAGCATCCAAGTCTGAGGAGACTATCAGAACAATTAGACACAACAAGTGGATTAATTTAATTTTGGTTAGACTGAAATAGACAGCCAATGGACAGCTGATATCCAGATCTTTTTAAATTCGGCCATCCCAGTGATCTGTCCCAGGCAGTACATTTCTAATTACATTATTTAAAATGAGAGCATTTCCAGAGTTAAAACTATGAGACATATCAAAGTCATGTCATTTGAGGAATACCAAAAGGAAATTGGGAAGATGGTTTAGGGCTACATGATAAGAGCTCTTAGTTCCTGAAGTGTTTCATGGAGAAATGGCCCAGTGGGATAGAACAGAATGAAATGTAGAAGTTACAGAGGCAGGTTTCAGCCATCACAAGAAAAATCTTTAGGGAATGATACCGTCCAACAATGAAGCAAGCAAGTCAGAAGGTAATGACATTCTCTAGGCTTTGAAGGTGACCTGATGTTCAGATATTGTATGGAAGAATTAAGTATCTGACAGAGGACTGAACTAGGCAATTTCTGAGGTTCTCTCCAGCACCAAGAATTTATGACCTATAGGTAACTCTATCATAAATATTTTATTATAGATCCTGGAGAGCACCATTAAAATGATGAAGTATGGTTATGATAAAATTCTCCAAAGTCATCATTCGCACACAGATTCCAAATCCTTTATCAGATATAAGTGGAAAACTAGCCCTAGATGTGTTTGTTGTGGCCTTCTATGTGTTATGTTCCTAAGTGGCAGGATTTTCTCCTTTAATGCAGCCCCACTTTTGGTTACCAAGTTTTCTATGAGGGTTCTTAAATAAGTAATTTGATTATGAGATCACCCTAAAAGTGAAAGAGAAAATGACAAAAAGTGTAATGACACGCTTTTCATAGTATATTTATCCATGCAGCATATATTTATTGAATGTCTACGATGCATACATTAGGCTTGGTGATATGGGAGATGAAAATATAACTAAGGGAAGATGGCTGCCCTTGAACTTACAAATAATAATGATCATTGCAGAAAAAAACAAATGGGAAGAAATCAGAGAGAGACGAAACATGAGAGACTTTTGACTCTGGGAAACAAACTGAGGGTTGTGGAAGGGGAAGTGGGTGTGAGGATAGGGTAACTGGGTGATGATCTTTAAGGAGGGCAGGTGATGTGATGAGCACTGGGGGATATGCATAACTGATAAATCATTGAACACGACACCAGAAACTAATGATGGATAATTGAATTTAAATTTTATAAAATAATAATAATCTGTTATTGGGTTGCTCTTGCTATGGTCTATGCATTGCAGTAGATACTTTATATAATTATCTCTTTTAATCCAAATAAAAACCCTTAGAACTAAGTATAATGATTATCCCCATTTCTCAAATAAAGAAACTAGGACTCTGAGAAATTATATATCACATAGCATCACAGAGCCAGGATTTGGGATTATGCAAACCACATCATTTAATTTCAAAACTGATCTCACACATAAATGCACTGCCCCTACTCCTCATGTTTTAATAAAATGTTGAATATGATAGATGACATTAGAAATCATTTGAAGCATGGAAAGAGAATGAATAGGTATTCATGCCTAGGTCCTCTGAAGGTTTGTGACAGTCTAATTGCATTTCTTCCTATGTTTGTGACAGAGTTGAGTTTATGTGGATGATTTTTCCTGGAATGGCTGCTTCTAGATTAAGGTTTTTCTTTAAAGCTCATTGTAAATAATGTTGAAATTGGACAAATTGAAACAAGATCACATACCCCCTCTTTTCCTTCTTAAATATGAGTTGGTCTTGGAAAAACAGTGGAATGGATGTCCTTTGAGAGTTATGTCTATTCATTCCAAGGTTTTCAAGGAAGCAAGAAATCCAGGAAGCTGGATTTCCCCTTAACTCCTTAGAAGACAAGAAAAATAGATGGAGACTGCCTATCTTTCCTATTAATCCCCAACTTCACGAGAAGGATTGATTCTCAGTTCTCCAAAAGCTTATGATCACGTATTTCCCCATACCACCACAAGCCAGGAGGATCCCTATAATAAAAACCCTATGTTTTCTTCAAGTCCTCCTCTTCTACTGAATAGATATGGATAGAGGAACCAGGAGAGGGAGGGCTTTGTTTTCTGAGGCTCATCCCTGTTACTGCTGATCTCAGACCTATGTGAGCACTTTGTCCATGGGCATTGTCTTCTTTCTTCATTTTCCATCATATGACTAACTTTTCAGTGTTACATCCATATATATATGTGAGTCAAATCATCAGGAGGCACTGAGTATAAATAAATGTATGAATGAATGAGTGAATGAATGAACAGCTTCCTGCTCTCACCTTAATGACCCATGCTTTTAAGAATTCCTTGACACTTCTTTGTGAATTTACTGAAAGAATTAATTTTCATTCCACTTCCATTAAAAATCATTTTGAAGGCTATAAACTTACTCTGTCTACTTTTCTCAAAAAATTCTTACACAATTTAGGCCAACTCTTGGCACTTAGAAATGAAGTTATAGATACTTATGTGAAGAGACTTGATTAAAGAGGAGGAAAAGAGAGAATTCATTCTAATAATTCTGTTTCTAACTCCAGAACTAATTAAATTAGATCAAGGCCCAGAGTATGAACTAATATGTCGTTGGTCTGATTTTTCCTCCTGTCTTTGTAATTCTCAGCAGAGAAACTCTGTTAGCTCAATGATCTGGGAAAATCGTTCACTGTTGATGGAATTTGTGTTTCTGGCCTATCCCTCCCAACCAGAGCTCCGTGTCTTGTCGTTTCTTGGAGTCAGCTTAGTTTATACTTTGATCATCAGTGGGAATGTTCTAATTATAGTGGCCATCCAGACAGAAGCCCGCCTACACACACCCATGTACTATTTCTTGGGCAGCCTCTCAGGAGTAGAACTATGTTACACTGCAGTGGTGGTGCCCCACATCCTGGCCAACATCCTCCAGTCAGAGAAGACCATCACCCTCCTGGGCTGTGCCATTCAGATGATCTTCTTCATTGGGCTTGGCAGTGTTGATTGCTTCCTCTTGGCCACCATGGCCTATGACCGGTATGTTGCCATCTGCCACCCCTTGCAGTACCCTCTCACCATGACTTTAACTCTCTGTGTCCGCTTAGTAATGGCCTCTGTTGTCATTGGCTTGTTCCTGTCCGTACAACTGGTGGCCTTCATCTTCTCTCTGCCATTCTGCCGGGCGCGGAGTATCGAGCACTTCTTTTGTGATGTGCCACCAGTGATGCGTCTGGTTTGTGCCAACAACCACATCCATGAGCAGTCAGTGCTGGTGGCAGCCACACTGGCCATTGCCATGCCTTTCTTCTTCATTGCCACCTCCTATGTCTTCATTGTGGCTGCTGTGCTCAAGATCCACTCAGCGGCTGGGCGTCACCGGGCCTTCTCCACCTGCTCCTCCCACCTCTCTGTGGTCCTGTTGCAGTATGGCTGTTGCGCCTTCATGTACCTGCGCCCCAACTCCAGCTACTACCCCAAGCAAGATCAGTTCATCTCACTGGTATACACTTTGGGAACCCCACTGCTCAACCCACTTATCTACACCCTGAGGAACAGTGAAATGAAGGGGGCCCTGGGGAGAATTCTCACCAGGAATTGCCTCTGCCATAACAAATAGGGGAGTGTACAGCCTTTAGGCAAGGGTTTGATTCCAGCTCATGCAAATCTCCATGCAACTGGATTTCCCCCAGATAATGTTAAAATTAATTCTTTAAAAATGGTGCAAATTATCTGACTACCATTTAGCTTTAAAAAGCTTCTACTATTTTACTTAGTAATTCTCTTCTGGAAAGTAAATCAACAAATGAGTATAACAATAGAAAATGACAAGTATAACACAGCATCTCAGGTATTAGCTGGAAAGAGATGGCTCATTCAATAAATTTTGACTAAAAAAATAATAAAAGGATTTTATTTAGAAGTATGAGTAAAGAAACCAGTACAGGTGTCAACACACTTTCATCCTAGCAGTAGCAGAATGCCATGATCATCCCTAGACCTCACAGACATAAGGGTAGAGTATTACCAGAGACCTGTAAGAGCTAGGTTTTTCAAGAGCAAACACTCGATAGGAACTGTGCCTTTAGGGGGAAGAAATAACAATTGACAGAAAAACAGCCATGCAAGGAGAGAGCAGGGAGATAAATACCTCAAACTCTCTCTGCTTGTACCCTCCCAACCTGAGCCCTGTCTCCCATTGGCCAAAGCCAACTGGAAGCAAGAGGGAAGTATAGACTGAATTATTCAGTTCCCAGAAATTAACCTTTTGGAAAAGACCAGCAAGAAAAGGATCTTGAGAGTTAGGGGTAAACAGAGCATAACCAGAAAAAGATTATTTCTTTTTTAGAAAAATATTTTATTTATATATTTGACAGAGAGAGAAAGAGGGAGCACGAGCAGAGAGAACAGCAGGCAGAGGGAGAGGGAGAAGCAGGCTCCCCACTGATCAGGGACCTCAATGTGGGGCTTGATCTCAGGACCCTGGGTTCATGGCCTAGCTGAAGGCAGCTGCTTAACTGGCTGGGCCAAACAGGCTCCCCCAAATTGTTTCTAATATAGTATTTTGTGTAGAAATGAAAATGTTAACAATCCAATTTCCCCATAATAAAGTGTGGGTTATACAACTAATGTATGAAAGAATATTCTTCATACCCTCTGCCCCTGCTGCATGTCCTCCAACCAAGCTTTCTTTTCCAGGAAGAGTAAAAGTAGCTTCCATGCTCATGTAACTTACTGCATTCCTTTTTTCCCGTTATATTTTGTTACCTTGTCAGCTGTTTGGGGTTTTTAAGGAGATGATTTTTGTGTGTCTTTTTTAATATTCTCTATGTCATCTAGCATTTTAGGTAGTAATTGACTTCTCAGTAACAAGTTCATTTATCAGTGATATTCTACAGTCAATAATCCCTAATGAATTATATAATTAAAGCAGTGGTTACCATGCAAGTTTACAGTAGGCAATGAAAAATGTTTCTGGACAGCACAGGGTCTAGGTTTGCCTCTTTCTAACTGTGTGACAAGGAAAAAAATCACTTAAATTCTCTGTGGCTTGACTTTATTTTCAACCAAATGGAGATTGCAATAAACCTATTATTTAAGGATCAAATGAAATAATACAGGTTTCATAATAAGCCCTATAAACTTGATACCAATTATTGTTGTCTTACTATCATTATTTGGGGTATACAGAGGTAAAATAAACCTCTGTGCTCTCTCTCTCAAGTAAGTAAATAAAGTATTTTAAAATATTAAGATAAATAAGCTCCCAATATCCTCTGGCTATGCTAGAAAGTCTTAGATCTTCATTTCTGCTTCATTTTCCCATGGAGGAGGATAGTGAAGATGGTGATGATGATAGCCGAACCCTACATGATCACTTACATGGTTTGGTTCATTTATCTTTTCCAAAACATTAGGAGAGGAATATCATTATTATCCCCAATTCACAGATAATAAAAACTGGTGCATAGAAAGTTTAAATTACTATCTGAGGTTTAAAAAAAAAAAAAAGCAATGGTAAGAGCCATAGCCCAGGATCATACCCAGGCAATATAGCTTCTGAGGCCACACATTTAATCAAAGATGATCTAATGCTCTTCCCAGAATAGTAAGTGCCCAGTGCCCAGTGCCCAGTGTCCAGTGAAACAAACATCAAGGAAGCTGTGTTAATTGAGACAGAGGGCAACAGAGGATGGTATGGTAGGAGATAAGATGAAATATGGCACAAAACAGGATAAGAAAGAACACAAAGTCAAAATCATGAAGCAATTTATAGACCATAGTAAGAACTTCAATTTTACCCTAAGTAAGGTGCAAAGCCTCTGAAGAGATTTGAGCACAGTGGGGCATTATCAGGCTTACATTTTAAGTGAATCACTCTGCGTGCAGAGTAGAAAATCCACTACCTTAGAGGAAAGAGGAGAGTATCAGAATCTTGTTAAGCATCTATTGCATTCAATCAGGCAAGTAATCATATTTTTGATGTCTTTTGAAGGTAAAACCAATAGAATTTTATACATACTGGATGTGGAGTGTGAGTGGAAGAGGGGAGTGAAGGATGATTCCAAGGTTTTTTGACCTACAAAAGTGGAATAATGAGATACCACTTATTAAAATTGAGAATCCTAAGAGAAAATAAAATTTAGTGCAGAAAATGAAGAATTATGTTTTGGCTATGTTACATCTGAAATATATTTTGAATATCTCAATCAGAAGAAAGATGGTTGGTACCATCATAAATTCACAATGATAAACACGTGAATGGTACTCCATCAAACCTCCCTGTCCTTATTTCCACCTCCCTCACATTCCTTGGCTAAATTCTCTTTATTGTTCTGACACTCAAATGTCAGTGCCCGCCAGGGTTCAGTCCTTGGTCTTCTCTTTTCCGACTTCACTCACCTCTTAAAGTAATCTCACTTGATACCATGGCTTTAATATATTTGCAAATTTTTATATGTGTAAAATTACTAGAATTGCCCGGCATGGATTAATCATTCAGAAATTATTAGCAATGTTATTAGCTGTTGCCCCTACACTGGAACCACTGGCCACAACAGACTTCATGATACTAAGCTTGGACCAGTTTGTCAGTGCAATTACTGTGGCTTGTTTTAATTATGTAGTATTGAATTTGTTGTGGTTTATTCTACTGAACTACAGAAACTGGGACTTCAACAAGGAAAGACAACATAAGCCCGTATACTGATATTATATTTACCATAACTGATTAATTACATAGTGTCAAATTGGTGGCAAATATGATACATGAACTTTTCATAGCAGATTTCTATAGAATTTTTCTTTATGTTTTTTTAATTTATTTTTTTTCAGTGTTCCAAGATTCATTGCCCATTCCCCACACCCAGTGCTCCATGCAATAGGTGCCCTCAGTACCCACCACCAGGATCTCCTATACCCCCACCCCCTCCCTCCAAGTCCCTCAGTTTGTTTCTGTGTCCAAAGTCTCTCCTGTTTCATTACTCTCCCTGATACCCTACTTCCCATTTACTTTCCTTTGCCTACTGTCCTCTATATTACCCCTTATGCACCGCAAGTAAGTGAAACCATGTAATACTTGACTTTCTCTACTTGGCTTATTTCACTCAGCATAATCTCTTCCAATCCAGTCCATGTTGCTACAAAAGTTGGATATTCATCCTTTCTGATGGAGGCGTAGTATTCCATTGTATATAAGTACCACATCTTCTTTATCCATTCATCTGTTGAGAGCACCTTGGCTCTTTCCACAGTTTGGCGATTGTGGCCATTGCTTCAATGAACATTGGGGTACATATGGCCCTTCTTTTCACTACATCTGTATTTTGGGGGTAAATGCCCAGTAGTGCAATTGCAGGGTTATAGGGTAGCTCTATTTCTAATTTTTTAAGGAATCTCCACGCTGTTGCCCCAACTTGCATTCCCACCAACAGTGTAAGAGGGTTCTCCTTTCTCCACAGCCTCTCCAACACTTGTTATATCCTGTGTGGTTAATTTTGGCCATTCTGACTTGTGTAAGGTGGTGGTTTTGATTTGAATTTCCCTGATGGCTACTGATGTTGAGGATTTTTTCATGTGTCTCTTAGCCATTTGTATATCTTCTATAGAGAAGTGACTCTTCATGTCTCTTGTCCATTTTTTGATGTGTTCATCTTCTTTTTGGATGTTGAGTTTGAGTAGTTCATTATAGATCTTGGATATCAGCCCTTTGTCTGTAGTGTCATTTGCAAATATCCTCTCCCATTCTGTGAGTTGCCTTTTTGTTTTGTTGACTGTTTCCTTTGCTGTACAGAAGCATTTTATTTTGATGAAGTCCCAAAAGTTCATTTTTGCTTTTGTCTCCTTTGCCTTTGGAGATATGTCTTGAAAGAAGTTGCTGTGGCCAATGTCAAAGAGGTTACTGCCTATGTTCTTTTCTAGGATTTTGATGGATTCCTGCATCACACTGAAGTCGTTCATCCATTTCAAATTTGCCTTTGTGTGTGGTGTAAGAGAATGGTCTGGTTTCATTCTTCTATATGTAGCTGTCCAATTTTCCCAGCACCATTTATTGAAGAGACTGTCTTTTTTCCACTGGATATTTTCTCCTGTTTGTCAAAGATGATTTGTCCATAGATTTGTGGTTCCATTTCTGGACTCTCTACTCTGTTCTATTGGTCTATTTCTCTGTTTTTGTGCCAGTACCATGCTGTCTTGGTAATCACAGCTTTGTAATAAAGTGTGAAGTCGTAACAAGATGTCCCCAGCTTTGTTTTTCTTCTTTAGCAATTCCTTAGCGATTCGGGGTCTTTTTTGGTTCCATATAAATTTTAGGATTGCTTGTTCCAACGCTTTGAAGAATGTTGGAATTTTGATCAGAATGGCATTGAAAGTATACATTGCTAGGAGCAGTATAGACATTTTGACAATGTTTATTCTTCTGGTCCATGAGCCCGGAATGGTCTTCCATCTTTTTGTGTCTTCTTCAATTTCTTTCATGTGTGTTCTGTAGCTCCTCGAGTACAGATCCTTGACTCCTTTGGTTAAGTTTATGCCTAAGTATCTTATGGTTTTCGGTGCTATAGTAAACGGAATCGATTCTCTGATTTCCCTTTCTATATTTTCATTGTTAGTATATAAGAATGCAATGGATTTCTGTGCATTGATTTTGTATCCTGCCACATTACCAAATTGTTGTATGAATTCTAGTAGTTTGGGGGTAGATTCTTTTGGGTTTTCCACATAGAGTATCATGTCATCTGCAAAGAGAGAGAGTTTGACTTCTTCTTTGCCAAGCTGAATATATTTTATTTCTTTCTGTTGTCTGATTGCTCTTGCTAGAACTTCTAACACTATGTTGAACAGTAGTGGTAAGAGTGGGCATCCTTGTCTTATTCCTGATCTCAGAGGGAAGGCTGTCAGTTTTTCCCCATTGAGGATGATATTCGCTGTGGGTTTTTTGTAGATAGATTTTATGAGGTTGAGAAATGTTCCCTCTATCCCTATACATTGAAGAGTTTTGATCAGGAACAGATGTTGTATTTTGTCAAATGCCTTTTCTGCATCAATTGAGAATACCGTGTGGTGTTTCTCTCTACTCTTATTGATTTGTTCTATCACGTTGATTGTTTTGCGAGTGTTGAACCACCCTTGCACCCCTGGGATAAAACCCACCTGGTCATGGTGGATAATCTTTTTAAGGTATTGTTGGATCTTGTTAGCAAGGATCTTGTTGAGAATCCTGACATCCATATTCATCAGAGATATTGGTCTGAAGTTCTCCTTTTTGATGGGGTCTTTGTCTGGTTTGGGGATTAGAGTGATGCTGGCTTCATAGAAAGAGTCTGGAAGTTTTCCTTCCGTTTCTATTTTTTGAAAGAGCTTCAGGAGAATAGGTGTTATTTCTTCTTTGAATGTTTGGTAGAATTCCCCAGGGAATCTGTCTGGTCCTGGACTCTTGT
>PITA01028783.1:8540-18929 GCA_004023965.1 Spilogale gracilis | reverse complement strand
GGGTGGTGTGCTCAGGGATGTGGGCCGGGGAGTTGGTCTGGGTCGGGGCAGGGGCACGGGCTGGGTCATAGTCTGGGTTGTCAGTCTTGCTCTCCTGGGGCAAGAGGAGGGGAACCATGTCCACCTTGCTCATCCTGGGGAACTGGGAAGGTGTCTCATGCCTTAAGATAAAGGGGGCCCGGGCCTTTAAGGCTGCGACTTGAGGGACCTCCCCAGCTCCCGTCACCCCCTCCTTCCACGGTCCCCAGGGAGCATCCATGGGAGCTCCAGCATGCCCACACTGAGGCGGCATCCAACAGCACCCAGAAGCCTTCTCGTCATTCGTGTCTGGTATCCAAGAGTTGAGGTGGTGAGGGTGCCCGACCAGGAAGCCGGGGCGACGCTGGAAGCGGGAGGAGACTCTCGAGCACAGGTTCTTGGGGTCCGTGGAGCAGCGCGTGCACATGGGATGGCCGCCTACACAGCTGGGTTGCTCCTCTGCAGGGAAAGCAGGGAGAGGGCAAGGCTGGGGCTCCTGAGGGGCCGAGAAAGGGGGACAGGTCCACATCCCCTTGAGGCCATGCTGGGCCTTACTCACCTTTGGGGAAAAAATGGTGGAAAAGGATCCGCAGGGAGCTCTTCAGATGCCTCCAGAGCTGAGGGGAGCAGGGGAAGGGGGAGCCCAGACGTGCAGTGAGCCCTGCAGCCCAGCCTGTGCCTGGCCCCGTCCCAGCAGCGCCGCCACCTCAGCACCTTCCCACCCCAGGGCTCCCCCAACCCTGTTGCCCAGCCCCCACCCTGACCAGAGTCACCACGTTGATCCCCACGTTGAGCAAAATGAAGCTGCCTAAAATCAGAAGGATTGAGTCTCCAAGGTCCTGGCATTTCCTTGGGTTGGTGGCAGAGCATACTTGGGCTCCGTGGTGGGCTCTCTCGCCCATGGCCGGGGGTCCCAGGACTACCCGGGCCCCCCCTGCCCCCCACATACTCACTAGGAGCCAGACTCCTCTGGTGGGGGAGGGGAGAGAGACTGGGTCACAATGGGGCTGGTGTTGGGGTCACAATGAGGGAGGGGAGGAAACGGAGGGCCTAGGATGGTCTGCTCTGGGAACCAGGTTCTGGTAACCTGAGCTCCAAAAGTCAAGTGGACTTGGCCTCCACACGCTTGGGGCTGGAATCCAGCGTGCCTGCCCTGTGGCCCTGTTTCCTCCTCTGTTCACTAAATGCCCCTACCTCACTCCCTCAAACACAGAGTCCAGCCACTTGGCCACTCCTGAGGCTGAGAAGACTTTGGCCTCAGAACCCTGGCCTTCTCCCTGCCCTCTGTGGGGCGGTGACCCTGGATCTGAGCAGAGGTAGGATCCACCGATCTGGAATCTGACCTTCACTGTGTTGTGTGGGGCTGAGCCTCCGAGCCCACTTTCAGATCCGGGAGGGCAGCCACCCAGAGCAGGTGCGCTTTGGAGCCCGCTGCCGCAAGCCTTCCTTAGGGCGCGGGGTGGGACCAGGGTCCTGGGGCGGGGGGAGGACTATGGCCACATCCACCAGGAGCCTCGTGCTGAGAAGCCGAGACCCAGGCTGACAGGAGCAGCCCTTCCAAGCCCCAGAACACACCACAGTGTTTCCTGGACTCTGTTGTTTTTTATTCCCATCTCCCCGTGCCTGGCACCGGCCCCCACAGTGGCTGTGGGTCAGTGAAGCCTCCCAGTCCGGCTCCTGTGCAGGGAGGGCCTTGAGGTCGAGGCGGAAGGCGGGGGCAGAGAGTTGGCCCGTGCTCGGCTCTCCTGCACCTGCCGCTTTAGCTCTAGGCTGTCGTAGACCTGGCAGCTGGCAGTGCCCCCTGGGTTCCTGCTGAGTGGCAGGAAGGTGGGCTGGGGCTGAGGGGCCTCAGGAGCCTGGACTTCGGGCAGGGGCTGGGAGGAATGGGGGAGCAGGGCCGAGCCGGGGGCCGGGGCCCTTTGGTAGGTGGTCTCGCCCAGCATGGTGAGGGAGGTGGAGGTTGCCAGAGGGTGCCGCGCGGGTGGTGCCTCAGGCCACTCGGCGGTCCGGCGCCGGACCTCGTGGGGTTCGCGGGAGTTGTGGTTCAGATGGCCGGTGGATGGGTGCGGGCTGCGGTTGGGCTGGCTGTAAGCGTGGCCGGGGAGACTCCGCCGGTGTGCCTGGGGGGAGCAGTGCTCATGGGCCTCGGGCCGGGAGCCCCGGGACACTAGGGCGGGCGGGGGCTCAGAGCCCTCCAGACCCCGCCGCCGCTGATCCCAGGACTCATAGAGGAGCTGGCCGCTTGAGGGGTAAGGGCTGTACCCTGCAGGGACCCAGGAGGGAGTTGGGGGCAGCCGACGGAGGGGCGGCGGAGAGGCGGCCCACTGCTCCACCTCCACATTGCCCCAGATTCGGGACTGGGAGTGGTGGGGCCCATAGGACTGCAGCCTCAACTCGGACTTGGCCTCCACACGCTTGGGCATCCGGCGCAGCTCGGGTGATAAGTAGAGAGAGGGTGGGGGCAGGCTGGCCAGGATCCCACCCTGGCGGCCCCACAGCCCCACGTTGGAGGGCAAGCCCCTCTGTGGATAAAGCCCTCCCCAGCCGCCCCGTGGGTACTTGGGGTGTGGGAAGGCCAGGTCCTCCTTCTCCTCCAGGTAGGAGTCCAGGTCCTCGCCAAAGGAGGGCATTGCATGCAGCCGTGACATCCGGCCGTGACCGTGGCTAGGGAAGGCTGAGTGGTTGTGGCGGAAATGCCTCTGGTTCTTCAGCCCCCACTGGTGGCTGCAGGAGTCGTGGTGGCCGTGGTGCTGGCGCTGGCGGGGGCCGCGGCTGCGGGGGCGGCGGCAGCGGCAGGAGCGGTGGCGGCGGCGGCGGCTGCGGACATGGTGGTAGGAGGAATCGGAGTAGCACCTGGGCTGGGCCATCTTCACTTCCATGGGCTCCAGGGTGCAGCGGATGTGGACATCTTGGGCCTTGGGAGGGGGATCCTTGGTGGAACTTTCACAAGCCTGCGAGGTTTCATCTGGGGGTGACAAGAGTCCGTGAGGCCTGGGTGATTGTCGGAAGAGCTCGGGGTTGGGAACAGGGTGGCCTGGCTTTTTCTGGTTGTCCTGGTGGCATCGGGGCAGGGTGGGGGTAAGCCATGTCCCGGACCTTGCTGCCATACTTACTTTTCTGATTAATCCAAGAGATCATCTTGTCTAAAGCATTCTGGAGCCCCTGCCAAATCTGGGTGGAGGGTAGGGTGGGGTGGGTTGGGAGTGAAGACCAGGCGGCTCTCCATCCCGCTGTGCGCGCGCACGCGCGCGCGCACACACACACACAAACACACACCTACCTGGCTCCCAGCCTAGACCACATCCCTACAGGTGGAGGTTCCCACCCTCAGCCCTCTTCGCCCGTGGGGCAGTCCCCTGCCTCACTGACCACAGTTACTGCATTGATCCCAATGTTGACGAGAACAATGAGGCCCAGCAGCAGGAGCAGTATGTCTTCGGGGTCCTGGACATGGTCCTGATATTGATTACAGCACCCCATGTTGTCGTACCAGAGCTGGTTTTCCATGGTGGGGGGGCCCTAGGGCCACCTGGGCCACCGCCCCCCCCCAAGCCCCAGGGCACACTGTACTCATTCGGGGACCTAGGGACACTTACCAGCTGGTGGGGGGCTGGGTCATAATGAGGCACACTGCAGGGAGTCACAATGCAGAGGTGGCCACTCTTTTAACCACTCGGCTTGCCCTTAAATGGCCATAGCCACCATTGACTGCCTTGATGGGGCCCCTGTCCCCGATATCCCAGAGCTCAGTCTGTCCCTGTCTCCACAGGGGCCTGCTTAAGTCAACACCTGATTCCTGAGTTGAAAATAGGGTCGCTATAGTTGTAAGATGCTCTTCACAGGGATTGAATGGTCCATAAAGGATTTCTCATGTCATTGTTCTCTTGAGACATTAAAGCAGCTTGTGGAGTTGGTCCCCTCAACCCATGCCTACTTGGGGCCAGCAGCTAGGGTAACAGCAAGAGTCCCCTCCGGGGTCACCCCAGTGTGCCATTCACTCCGTGTCCTTCTCGTTTCCCTGTGATAATTCCTCTAGCATCTCCCCTCCCCACCCCTCCCTGGTCAAGGATGCAGCCCTACGCCTGTGGTCACTGGCCCCTCACTTCGGAGCAAGACTGACTTTTCCCTCGCCCAGGGCTTGCTTTCATCTGCTAGGGACCACCCCCGACTGTGCTCTCTCTCCTTCCTAACCAACTGCCCTCGCACTGACCTAGCCCACCAAGTCAGGAAACTGTTAGCTGGCCCCCTTAAGAAAACCTTATGAAGGGCACCTGAGTGGCTCAATCATTAAGCATCCGCCTTCAGCTCAGGTCATGATCCTAAAGTCGCAGGATCCAGTCCCGCATCGGGCTCCCTGCTCGGCAGGAAGCCTGCTTCTCCCTCTCTCACTCCCCCTGCTTGTGTTCCCTCTCTAGCTGTATTTCTTTCTGTCAAATAAACAAAATCTTAAAAAAAAAAAAACAAAGAAACATGAAATTCACAAAGCACAGACAGGTGTAATTGTTGATAGGGCAAAAGGAGTCTTTGTTTTGAAATAGGTTCATCACTAGGGTCCGTGGGAGTGGTGCCCCGGGGGAACTCGGTGAACAACTCCACTGAAATAAGGCATCAGCCAGTGGGCGTTTCCCTTCGAGCCCCCAAACACATAGTCGGGTGCTTGATACATACTCACTGAATGCAACCAGCTTAAAATGAGCAATGATGTCGGCTGAATGAAAGTAAACAAAGCAACAGGCTAGTTCACACAAGGCCTGTCTGTCCACGTTCCGAGCATACACCTGCTACAGGAGGTGGGGTCCAGTTCCTAAGGCCTGGGTGCACTCACGTAGCCTGGGGTTCCCCGAGCACACGAGCGGCAAAGTGCGTGCAGCCACGTGTCCACGTGGGCGCACACGTGTGATGGGGGCCTTCTAGGAGTAGGGCAGGGCCTGCGTTTCCTTGTGTGTGGATGGGATGAGTTCACCTGCTAGACTGAGGCAGGTGGGAGCCTGAGGGTCCAGGCTGACTCAGTGGATTACAGTCTCCGGTGTCTGTGTGACCATTCACTTCTCCTCCCTGAGCCTCGGTCTCCTCATTGGTGACAGGCAGGTGCTAATCAGAGCAATGAGTTCCCAGAGGGCAGCCCTCGAGAATGTCCCTCTGCTCCAAGGCTGCTCGTGGGTACAGGAACTTTGGGTCCTGACTGGGGAATTGCGAGGGCCTGGGCACCCTCCCTCTCGGCCAGCTCTGCTCAAAGAAACCAGGGCTTGGAGGGAGATACACACCCCAGCTGGTGTTTGCCGTCCAGCCCTGGGCTCCGGCAGAAACCAGGCCGGTGAGGGGCTAGGGCCACGGGGCTGGGGTCTCCCCTCTAGTGTGGGTCTGTCTGCCTGAGGATCTAGGCGGGCTGCTCTGGGCATGAAAGAAAATAGGGGAGTGGCAGGTGGCAACCTCAGGACCATAAGGGGCTGGGACAGAGCTGAGGGCAGAGGAAGCCAAGGGAAGCCAAGAGGTTGGTGAGGGTCCTTGGGGCTCCCGAGCCCCTATTGCCAGAGGGACCCTTCTCTGAGCCAGCGGGGCTTCTGGGCGCTGTGTGGGCCCTGGCTTCCCCCGATACCACCACGGACCACCTCCTCTCTTCCTTTTATTTTTGTCCTGGTCACCTCTCTATTACGGAACGGTACACCCAGTCCTTGCCCGTCCCCTCAGCGGCATTGCTGGATGGGGAGCCCAGGGGGTAACAATGGGACAGGGCCTCCACCTCGCGGGTCAGCTCCCGGAGCCGCCGCCTCACATCTGGGGCGTCATAGACTACTCGGCCCGAGGAGCGGCGCCGGGGGATGTCGGGGACGTGGGCTGGGCCGTGGACGGGCGGAGGGGCCGCAGGGGCCGGGGCGCATGGCTCTGGCTGGGCCTGAGCCCCCATCGTCCCCACCCCACTGTTCTTGTGGCTCAGAGCCTGCGGGCTGGGGGGTGGGGGGTTCACCGGATACACGTAGGCTTCGAGGCCCAGCTCTGACCGCATTTCCCCCTTGAAGGGCCTGCCTTCCACGGTCTGCTGGAAGCGAATGGTCTGGGGAGGGGGCTCCACAGCATCCTGGGGCCAGGGAGCCCAGAACCCCTGGATGGACTGGAAGCCTGGCCAGCCTGCGAGCTGATCCCAGTGGTGGGAGCAGACTGCTGGGTGCTGGTATGGGGGCTTCTCGTCGTCGTCTGTTTCAGGGACCCAGGCTACCGGGCGGTGGGCACGGCGGCCTGAAGAGCCTCGGTGGCGGTGGCGGCGACTGGGCGGGGGGGTCACAGTCATTTTCACAGGGTCCATGGTGCAATGGAGGTGGACAGCAGGGACACTCTGCTTTGGATGCTCGGGCTGCTTCCCGGGGGAGGATGACTTAGAAGCTTCTGTAGATCAAGGAGGGGCGGGAGGCTGGTGGGAGGCTGGCTTCTATGGGGACGGTGGGGGAGGGTGCTGGGGGAGAGGCTGCCCCACTGTGCTGTCTGAGAGGGCAGAGTGGGAGGGGAAGGGGCCAGCTCCAGGTCAGGGCTGGCACTCCAGGTTCCTGCTTCCCCCAGCCCCCAGCCCTGGCCTCCCCCCACACACCCGTCGCTTACCTTTCTCATAAACAATATGGAACACTTGGTGTAGGAAGTCACGGAGTCTGCGCCAGAGCTAGGTGAGGGAGGACACAATGACCCGGGGCCGGCCCTGGCCACCAGGCCTCCCACCGCCACCATCCGGCCAGCACCCTCCCACTTGGCCCCACCCTGACCAGCGTCACCATATTGATGCTAATATTAATGCAAATGATGAGGCCCAGCAACAACAGGATGGAGTTGCCCAGGTCCTGACAGTTGTTGGTGTTGGAGCCATGATATGAAGCCCACCCGGGCCGTGGCCGCTCAGCCATGGCCATGGGGGTCCCTAGGGCCACTGGGGCCCCTAGGCCCGCAGCCCACTGCACCCACAGCATCCAGCAGCCTGCCTGCCTGCACCAGGGGCTCCTAGGGGTAAGCGGGTCACAATGACACCAGGGTACCCCCTCACAATGTGCCAAGACGCAGAGTCTTGGGCCTGTGGGTGACCCTCCCGGGCCCAGGCCTTGGAGGAGGCTGAACCCTTCACCTGGCATGGCTGTCCCTCTAGGCAGCCACCTGAATCAGCCCACGTGCCCCATGGCCTGTCTGGCCATTCCTTTTCTATACCAGTCTCAAGCCTCTGCACACACCTGAGCCCGGACCGGAACACCCCACACAACCCTGCTACTGTGCAACCTTACCCCAGCACCCACTCCCCCCTTTCTCTCTGCATGCCGAGCCGCTCCCCGAAATAGACTGTGGGCTTGGAACACCTCCCTCTCCCTCACTGGCCCTGTGGCCATCCCGAGGCTTAGATCCTCAGAGCGCCCCCCATAGCCCCATGACAGCAGGCGCAACCAACAGTTAAATTTTTGTATTTACAATATTCTCTTCATCTTTTGCCGGGTTTAAAAATGTGTACAGAGCTGTGAAGGTTTGGGACAGGGATGTGGGATTGTCCGGGTATTGTTCTGGGGAGAGGGGCTGGGCATTGGAGTCCGTGGCTGAATCATGGGGTCCCCCAGCCCCCCTCCCATGCCCCAGTCTGGGGGGGCATCTGTCTACAGGGTTCAGGGCCCAGGTCCCTAGCATTTAGAGGGCATGGCCGTTTGGAGAGGAACTAGACCAAGCAAGGGAAAGGGTCAGAAAAGAACTAAGTTTCCATGGCGGGAAGTGGGAGAAGGGACTGCCAGGAGGCAGAGTTCTGGGGAGCCAAGATGAAGGATTCCATATTTGGGTGTCAGTGGAAGACGCCCCCTACTCACATTTGACACTAATGGACCCGCAAAAGGCCTGCGGACAAGGGCCCTCCTCCACTGCTGTCCCTCAGAACCCCACCTGACACCGTTCTCCCCAGAGGCCCAAACCCTTTCTCCTCGAGCGGTTCCTCTCTGGGGCAGTCAGGCACACATGTTCTTTCAAATGTGCCCTACTGCTGTCCACAAAAGCCCCGACACCCACTGCCCCCTCCATCTGCTCCTCAGCGCGGCTGACCTCATTCTCTCCCCAGTCCATCCCGGGATGCCTTTCCCCCTGAGCCCTCTTTCCAGGGCTCCTTTCCTTCAGCGCTGGGGGCTGAGGGAAGGAGGGGCTTGTCAAAGAAGGGGATGGGCAGCTAAAGGGAGAAGGTGTTCTGACACTGACTGACACAGGATGGCTTCAAGGAAGGAGACAGAGATGGGAGGAGGGACACTGAGGCAGAGAGGGAGGGAGGAGACACAGGGAAGGGAGGACAGACACAGGCGGGACCCCTTTTGCTGCCACTTCCATCCCCATATCCCACCTGTCCCCAAGTTTACTTGCCCTGGCCCAGGACTGGAGGATCCTTGGCGCATTTTGGGGGTCTGCCCCTCAAACCCACCTAACCCAGTTTGGCACAGATGAGCAGTGGTCTGAGGACTGAGGGAAAGGCTGTCCTCAGACCCCAGTGAGGGCTTCGGTCAAACATGCAGGGCCTTGTGGGTGCTATGCCATGCCCCCCAACTTGGCATCTCTTGGGGGGAAGACAGGGGCAGAGTTCTGCCTCCAGGATTTGTACATCCTCCCCCCTCAGCTTCGGAGGTCTAAAGTCTGTTCCCACCTCCTGGGTGGGGAAGAAGTAAGTGCTAGGCCTCAGGCCTGGGGGTTGCAGGGGAATGAGGGCAGGAAAGGGGCCGTCTGCATGGCAAAGTCACATCCACGTGCAAGAACCTGTTTCCACTAGGAGAGATGCGTGGGAAAACAAGTTCCCAGGCGGCACAGGGACACTTTCCCCCCTTCCCCAGCAGAGAATCCAACCCAGAGCAAGGGTTTCGCTGAAATATACCAGGAGGGAGTGGGAGGGGGTAATCATGCTTAGCTGGGGGGTCACGGAGTGGCAGTGGAGGGGGACGACTGATGTCCTCGGTACCTTCCCAAGGGTCACTGTCCGTGAACATACCACTTCCAGGGTCTCCATAGGGTGGGGCGGTTGGGGGAGGATGTGGGAGAAGGCATGAGGGAACAGATTCTGGGGTACAAATCCCCACAGGAATTCTTTTGAGGGGGCCAACATGTGTCCAGGGCGGCAAAAAAAAAACACCTCACCCTGCACATGGGAAAACACACCCCCTCAGTGGGAAAGCACGCCTCCACGTGGGAGAACACGTCCACGTTTCCACACACCGGAGATACTGGTGTCCCATTGGAGGGCACAAAACAACCCCCCAGTTGTTCCGAGGCCCCGGTTGGCTCCAGAGAAGGATCGGGCCTCTGGGCATGGGAAAGACACATCCTGGTGCAGAAGCCCACATCCACCTAGCGCTCCCGCCGTGGGGCATCTTCAGGCCCGGAGAGAAGCCTGTGGCCAGTCCTCCTCCCTGCCTTCTGAGCCACACTGTCCCCCCTCACCCTTGAAGGTGGAGCGCTGGCGTTGGTGGCAGCGAGAGGGCTGGGGAGGAAGGCCTCCCCTCCCCCCAGCTCCCCCTATACCCTTGTCGTGGAGTGGGGGTGCGGTAGCGTGTTGTTGTGGCTGGTAGTGGTGGGGGGCGGTGGGGGGAAGGGCCCGAATGGGTGGAGGGAGGGGGGCGGCGGGGGCGGCGGGGGCCCCAGGCCGCTGGGCAGCAGGGTCAGGGCCCCGGGGGCCAGCAGAGGCACATCGTCCGGCGCCCGACGCAGGGCCAGGGTGTAGTCGGGCGGGCAGGCGGGGCGCAGGGCCTCGGCAGGGTCCGCCCCGACGCCCCCGGCCCGCTTCAGCTGCAGGGACACCAGCTCCTCCTCCGGCGGCAGCTCGCGGCCGGCGGCAGGGAGCAGGGGGCCCCCGCCGGGCACCCCGGAGCCCGAGCCGCCTGGAGGGCTGAGCCGCCGGCACCGCAGCTCCTGCCGCCGGTCCCGCTTGTAGTAGAGCGCGGCGAAGGCCAGGATGTTGAGGAAGAGGAGCGAGGCGCCCACAGCCACCGTGACGCTGAGCTCGGTGGAGTAGTCTCGGGAGTCCCCGGGAAAGCGGTCATAGGCGCGGGGGCCCGGCTCGGGCTCAGGCTCAGGCGGCAGGGTGGCGGGCGGCGGCGGGCGGCGGGTGCCCGGGGCACCGGGGGGCGGGCGCGGCGGCCAGCGCGTGGCGTAGGGGGGCAGGCGCGTGGTGGTGGTGAAGAGCTCCGTGTGCAGGTTGTGCAGATGTGGCACGAGCTCCAGCCAGAAGGCCACCTTGTTGGCGCGGTAGTTGTCGCGCACGCGCGGCTTCAGGCCGATGTGCAGGTAGTGCTTCTCCTTGCTGTTGAACTTGCTCCACACCACCTCCTCGAAACGGTTGGGCTTCGTGTGGATGAACTTGGTGTCCTGCGGCACTGGCTGGTTGGGGTC
>PITA01028782.1:0-18832 GCA_004023965.1 Spilogale gracilis | reverse complement strand
AAAAAAAAAAAAAAAAAAAAGAAAAAAAAAAAAATATTGGAAGCTTTGATATATTGTATCAAAGTATAGGTATATGCATTAATGTTATATAGTATATAACATATATAATACATATTGTATTGGATTGTTATATGTATAATATGTTTTAATATATGTCCTATACATTATAGATACTTTATACATATATAAAGTAATATTGTTTAATATGTATAATATAATTTACATTATACATTTTATACATATATAATGTATATATAATAATCAGTATATATGATTATACATGTGTATGTCTTTACATTCATTTATATGCAATTCTATTACATGCATTTGTATAACGACACTATTTTTACACTTTCTATTATTTTCTATTGACTTTTCTCTCATCTCACAGAATGCTTTCCTAATATAAAAATTTGAAGTAATTCTTAAAAACTAGCAGAGCTAATCCTCCTAAGTTGGCCTTCTTTAAAAAATTATCAGTAGCTGACGTGATACTCTATGTGGAAAACCCAAAAGACTATACCCCCAAACTACTAGAACTCATACAATAATTCAGTACTGTGGCGGGATACAAAATCAATATACAGAAATCAGTTGCGTTCTTATACACTAACAATGAAAATATAGAAAGGGGCATCAGAGAATCGATTCCGTTTACTATAGCACCAAAAACCGTAAGATACTTAGGAATAAACCTAACCAAAGAAGTCAAGGATCTGTACTTGAGGAATTACAGAACACTCATGAAAAAAATTGAAGACACAAAAAGATGGAAGAGTATTTCATGCTCATGGATCGGAAGAACAAACATTGAAAAATGTTTATACTGTCCAGAGCAATCTACACTTTCAATGCCATTCCGATCAAAATTCCACCAACATTCTCCACTTGTTGGAACAAACAATCCTAAAATTTGTATGGAACCAAAAAAGACCCCGAATCGCTAAGGAATTGTTGAAGAAGAAAAACAAAGCTGGGGGTATCATGTTACCCAACTTCAGGCTTTATTACAAAGCTGTGATCATCAAGACAACATGGTACTGGCACAAAACAGACACAGAGACCTATGGAACAGAGTAGAGAGCCCAGATATGAACCCACAAATCTATGGTCAAATCATCTTCGACAAAGCAGGAAAAAATATCCAGTGGAAAGGAGACAATCTCTTCAATAAATGGTGCTGGGAAAATTGGACAGCTACCTATAGAAGAATGAAGCTAGACCATTACACCACACACAAAGGCAAAGTCGAAATAGATGAAAGACCTCAACGTGAGGCAGGAATCCATCAAAATCCTGGAAAAGAACATAAGCAGTAACCTGTTTGACATCTGCCACAGCAGCTTCTTTCAAGATACATCTCCAAAGGCAAAGGAGACAAAAGTGAAAATGAACTTTTGGGACTTCACCAAAATAAAAAGCTTCTGCACAGCAAAGAAAACAGTCAACAAATCAAAGAGGCAACCCACAGAATGGGAGAGGATATTGCAAATGACACTAGAGACAAAAGGCCAGTATCCAAGATCTATAAAGAACTCCTTGGGGCACCTGGGTGGCTCAGTTGGCTAAGCGACTGCCTTCCGCTCAGGTCAAGATCCTGGAGACCCGAGATGGAGTCCCGCATCGGGCTCCCTGCTCAGCGGGAAGCCTGCTTCTCCCTCTCCCACTCCCCCTGCTTGTGTTCCCTCTCTGGCTATGTTTCTCTCTGTCAAATAAATAAAATCTTTAAGAAAAAAACCTTCTCAAACTCAACATCCGAAAAGAAGATGAACACATCAAAAAATGGGCAAGAGACATGAAGAGGAACTTCTCCACGGAAGATATACAAATGGCTAACAGACTCATGAAAAAATGTTCATTGTCACTAGTTATCAGGGAAATTCAAATCAAAACCACACTGAGATACTACTTTACACCAGTCAGAATGGCCAAAATTAACAGGACAGGAGACAACAAGTGTTGGAGAGGCTGCGGAGAAAGGGGAACCCTCTTACACTGTTGGTGAGAATGTAAACTGGTGCAGCCGCTTTGGAAAACAGTGTGGAGATTCCTTAAAAAATTAAAAATAGAGCTACCCTATGACCCTGCAATTGCACTACTGGGTATTTACCCTAAAGATACAGATGTAGTGAAAAGAAGGGCCACATGTACCCCAATGTTCATAGCAGCAATGGCCACAATCGCCAAACTGTGGAAAGAGCCAAGGTGCCCTTCAACAGATGAATGGGTAAAGAAGATGTGGTACATATATACGATGGAGTACTACGCCTCCATCAGAAAGGATGAATATCCAACTTTTGTAGCAACATGGACTGGATTGGAAGAGATTATGCTGAGTGAAATAAGCCAAGTACAGAAAGTCAAGTATCACATGGTTTCACTTACTTGTGGTGCATAAGGAGTAATATAGAGAAGAGTAGGAGAAGGAAAGGAAATGGGAAGTAGGTTAATTTGGGGAGAGAAACAAATTATGAGAGACTTTGGACACAGAAACAAACTGAGGGACTTGGAGGGAGGGGGTGTGGGGATAGGAGACCTGGTGGTGGGTACTGAGGGCACATATTACATGGAGCACTGGGTGTGGGGCATAAACAATGGATCTTGGAACACTGAAAAAATAAAATTAATTTAAAAAGAAAAAAAAATTATCAGTATCTAACTTAGGTACAATAAACCACATATATATATATATAATGTACACTTCAGTGAGTTCTGACAATAGTATCACCCAGGAAAAAACAAAAATCCCAATCAAGTTTCAGCCTGCTGATAACCCAAAAGACATACCTCAGATATTTTTTTTTAGTTTCATTTTTTTATTTCAAGTTTTACTTTAAATTCCAGTTAATTCTAGTTAGTTAGCATATAATGTAATATTAGTTTCAGGAGTAGAAGTCAGCGATTCATCACTTACATACAACACTCAGGGGTTGTCACAAATACCCTCGATACCTATCAGCCATTTAACCCATCCCCCTGAACACCTTCCTCCTGCAACCCTCAGTTTTTTCTTTATCCTTAAAATATTTTTATGACCATTGTTCCCTGCTCCCAGTCCCAGCAATACTGACTTTTTGGTCACTACAAATACTTTCCATTTTCTAGTTATTTTGAAAATAGATAATATATAAATCATGTAGGATTTTTTTTTTCCCTGTGTGGCTACTTTTATTTAGCCTAATCATTTTGAGATTTATCTGTACTATCACACGTTGGGTTGTTTCCAGTTTGGCCTATTGCCTAAACCAAAGAAAAAGGAAATAAAAGAAGTAAAGTAATGAGATGAGAAAAGATAAATATTTCCAGAGAAACAAAAATAATGAGAATTAATTACTTATACCCTTAAATTAAACCATGTATTAAATGGATTTCTTTAGAAAAGAAAAATAATGGTTCCTTATAGACCCATGGTAATGTAGAAAAAATGAGGAGCAATGAAAATTGAACATGGCACTAAATATAAATTTTCCTTATAAAACAATAATTGGTATGCACTTTGGACATTAAAATACATCTAGCATCGAAACATGTAAAATATAAAATAAAGCTCAAACTTGGATGGATATAGATGGCTTGATATAGTGTTCTAAGCTCCACTATTAGTAAAGCAGGATAAAATTATCTTTTGTATTATGCTATAATTAGTAAAGAATATATGGTTGAATCATTTGCCAAGTAAAAAAACAAGAAATAAAATTGTTTTATTTTAAAAGAATACAAAAGTAATATTAAACTAAAATAATAAAATAAATAAACTGATCCATCTAAAGGAGGCAAAAAGGGGGGAGAAAAAGAACATAAGACAGGTAAATCAAATATTGCACAAATGGGAGAAGGTAGATCTGAAACCAAATATATCAGTTAGCACCTCAAATGGATATGAAGTAAGAGTTTGAGCTAAAAGATGAATATTTCAAATTGAAATTTTAAAATGTTGCTTTGAAAAGACAGGCTTTAAATATATGGACACAAAATTTTTGAAAGTGAATTAATGGAAAAAGATAAACCACATATATACCCACCAAAGAAAGCTGCTCTAAGTGTTAATATAAGATAGGGTAGACTCTGAGAATGAAGCATTAATTTTGGTGAAGAGTGATATTTTATATAGATAAGGGTTTGGTCCACCTGGAAGATACAACAGTTCTAAATAGGTATGCACACAATTAACTGGACTCAAAACATAGATGGCGATCAGAACATGGATTGACCCTGGGATATGCTGCTCTGCTTCTTCTGCAAAAGCAGATTTGGTCCAGTTACTGAAAATCAGTATTTAATTGCCAGCCCATATGGAAATTGCCTTTGCTGCAGAAAGCCACCTCTCACAAAGTGACATAAAGGCTAGGTTCCTTGGGGATAACCATTATGGGACATTGTTTAATCTGGTCCCTAGCCCTGCTCCACCATTTTGGCAAACATCAATTTGAAAAAGAACCATCTCTTTGCCTGGTATAAACAGGAATTGGAATCAAATCTTGTGGTATTTTCCAAACAAAACAGAACAAAACAAAAAAGCTGCATCTATCACTGTTCTTCCACTTCTTCAGAATTCATGGTTGGGAAAATAGCATTTGTCATGATCAGGGGATTGAAGTCTAAATCTTGTGACTGCTGCTTTATAATGTGGTGGACCAATGACAGCCTTCATCTGCCATCACTGCATTCGACTAGTATTCATTGACTTTAGCACTTGATGGGGGTTATGCTTTAGGAAACAGGAATCATTTCTGAAATGGTTCTGCACTGAAGGGGGCCAAAATACAGTGAGACATATTGGAATATATTAAATCTTATCTCCCAGATATGATTTAAAATTCAAAATAAGGATATCCCTAACTGTGATAAAGTAATTTAGAGCATCTGCAAGTTCAGACAAGCATCCAGTAGGTTTGTCAATACCTATCAAACTCAGGCATTGGGATATACAGCAGGTCTCACTGTTTCTTCTGTAGGTTCCCGGACAGTGAAAGTAGAGCTGTATCTTTTCAGAGACATGATCTAAGATAGTGGTCAGATAACTGGAATAACTTGGGGATGGAGAGTAAGGCCAAAATTTAGTTAGCCAAACTAAATCATATTATTAGTATCTGGGGCTTTAAAATGGTCAGCAAATAGAATTATCAGAAATGAAACACTACTTAGAATAGCATAAAATGTGAAGTGAGTTTCTCTTGAGGTATATAAAATGAGTCTTGGACTACTCAGGTACATATAAATTCCAAAATCTACTTAAGGTACTGAGGGAAGAGTTTAGTTAAAAGAGAGAGACCAAATATTCTCACTGGAAATGCAAAGATGAGAAGACTATCAAGATCCCGGTTGATTTTATTATAAGCCACTGTGCCTTCAGACTGTATTTATCTCGGTCATTTCACCTTAATAAAGACCTAAATAAATCAGCTTGGTAGAATGTGAAAATATCAATGACTAATGAATTATTTGATTATATAATTTGATCAGTCAGCAAATGCACACATGTGCACACATACAACCTTAGTAAGAAGACCCTTCTGAATATTTCCATAGATTACATTAGGCATGTGTTTACTTAAAAGTTTTCCTTTTTATTTTATTTTCAACAGCTTTATTCAAGTATAGTTGATATACAAAGAACTGCACATACATAATATGTACACTCAATGAGTCTGAATATATGGAAACACTGATGATACCATTACTACAACCAAGGTGATAGACATATCCACCACTTTCCAGAGTTTTGTTATGTTCCTTTGTGTGTGTATGTGTGGTGTACATGTGTGTGCGTGTTTATTTTTGTGGTAAGAATACTTAATATGAGATCTATCATCATAATAGTTTTCTTGTGAACAAGAGAGTATTGTTAACTATAGACACCATGTTGTATAGTGGATCTCTAGAATTTATTTATCTTGCATAACTGAAACTTTATAGCCATTATGTAACAATTCCCCCTTTCTCCTACTCTACAGCCTCTGGTGACCAGTTATTAAATTTTCTCCATTCACAAATGTGACACTTTTAGGTATCTTATTTAAGTGGAATCATGCAGTATTTGTCTCTCTGTGGCTACCTTATTTCACTTAGCATAATGTCCTCTATTTTCATTTATGTTGTCACAAATGGCAGGATTTCCTTCTTTTATTAGGTTCAGTAATATTCATCAGGTATTTCCTTTATCAAATCCACATAGTAATTAAAGTCAAATTTCTGAAATACTGTGGTTTTGATATTTAATGCTTACATTAGATTAAAATTATAGATGCTTAAATCTGAATTCTTAATTGTCTTTGCATTTAGATTAAAAAGAAGGATGCATTCCCCACCATAAATTTAGTGACATTTCTTATTTTAGATAGATGATGCTTATATAATTAAGTGATCATTAAAATTTAAGTTTAGGAAGCAGAAATATTCTCATTAAGTTACTATTGATGGTTCGTTATTTTTTACTGTGGAGCTTTATTTGGAAACCATTGCAGACGTTTTTACTATCATCAAAGGACACTTAACGAACAAGTGGCTAAATAAGGATGAGTACAATACTGATGTTAAAGTATTGATATGGCACTCCTTTTTGTGATAGTGTAAAATATTGACTTAAAGGAGAGAACTGTAACTATTGATTTCTCTCCAAGGAGAAGTATTTAAGTTTATGTTCCCTGTTTCATCTACAAATACTTAAAAGTCTGAATTCTGCAATTTATAGCTGAAAAGAAAACACAGAAATCAACACACAATAACAAGTTTTTATATTATCATCAAGTTGCCTCTTTCTTCAGTCTGGCAAGATTCTTTGATATTATTAGTCTGACTGAGCTGCTGATCCTGCTACTCTTAGCCGATCATTATTTTATTTTATTTGGTAAATCTCTATGACAGTTTTATTGCAGGCTGAAAGCAGAATTGATCTTAGCCCTAGTTTACTTAGACTATCTCTTCAAAGGAAACAGATACTGCCCATTAATGGAATCTTTGAAGAGAAATAAAATTAAGTACAATCTCAGACTAATCCAAAGCTCTTTCCTGTGCCAGTTTCTTCTCTCATTATACAGTATCAACTCTCTAGAGTGATGTAACCATTAAAAAGAAAGAGAATTTATTTAGAAAAAATTATATTAAACATCTAAGTCTTTACTTGCATGACCTCCAAATGATTTTAAATTTTCTCATTCTATTTTGAATTTCATGTTTAAAAACCAGTCCATATGGTATGGAATACTGCATCTTAGGGCATTATAGCACCTGCAGGAGCAATCTGCTAACTTTGGTGAAGTTAGCAAGACTTACAGCAATTGTAATGTATCTGCACACTTACTAAAACAAGTTATTTGAGAGTGGGGTTTATGTCTTTTTTATGTAATAATTAATAGAACACATGCTTACACCATTGCAGGTGCTGTCTCAGTACTTAAAGACATATATGCCAATATCCTGGGTTTCAAAGACTAATAAAAGGTATCTATTTACCACCATGACAAGTGTGTTAATAGACATATGAATACATGTGTTTAGAATGTCTATGCATATCTTTAAAATGTCTACAGAACCACATTTAAGCATGTAACTAAGGATGGGAGGGAAGGGGCAGCTTTCTATAGGGAATGATGGCTTCACGGAAGCTGAGCACATAAGTGGGAGTCAGCGTCAGTCAGGTAAAGATCAGTATTTAGAGATAAAGGCCCAGGTATTAGCCTGAGTGAAACCCTGAGGCAATGAGTACAATACTCAGGTATTAGCCTGAGTGAAACCCTGAGGCAATGAGTACAATACTACCATAGTAGGTTTTATTAACAAAGGTACTAGAAGTATTATTTGTACTTGAGCTAAGTTAATAATAAGGAAAGTACAATGAAGAGGTCATACTGATGGGATACTAAGAGAAAAATTGATAGAATTTCATGAGCGGAGGTAGAGAATGAGAAGAATTTGCCAATAATAATTCAGTTTCTTTCTTTTTTTGAAAAAATATTTTATTTATTTATTTATTTGTCAGAGAGAGAGAGAGAGAGAGAGAGCAGGAGGAGCAGCAGGCAGAAAGAGAAGCAGGCTCTCTGATGAGCAAGGGGCCTGATACAGTGCTCAATCCCAGAACCCTGCGATCGTGACCTGAGCCGAAGGCAGGTGCTTAAGCTGAGCCACCCAGGCGCCCTGATAGTTCAGTTTCTTAGCTTGGTCGATTTGGTAGATGGAGTATAATTCAATGAATTCAGAAATAAATGTCTGTATAAGGTGGAAGATGATATGGTTAGTTTCAGAACACATAGGAGGAGTCATTTAATGCCTTGGGCCAGAAGTTCAAGTGAGACATCCAAGCTGAAGAAAGAGTTAAGTAATTTATTTTAAATATATGGTAATTTAAGCAATGGGACAATGAATGAATAGAAAGTTATTGCAAGACATACAAGGAGGCACATCTACAAAACACTAAAATGCAAGGGCCAGGGTATAAAAAAGGATGGGTTCCATGAACCATGATTATGGAAAGGAAAGTAGGAGTGGGTACTACTGGAGCAGATGAGAGGAAATGTTTCAAAAAGAAATGGATTGTCAATAAGGATCCTGAAGGCAACAAGTGGCAAATACAAATATGGTAATTGAAAATAATTTAACAAAGTAGTAATTTTAAAAGACATAGGCAATGTGTAGGGTAACAGAAGAAGTATCCCAAGTTTACAAACAGGTTAAGTGGGGCCTTATTAACACTCATTTAATTTTACTTAAGGGGATAAATGGAAGGAGTGGTTCTCTTGACTGGAAAGATGCCATTTGACAGTCTGACTATATTATTCTGATCCTTCCTCTAAGTCTTGACTGGTAACCTGATGAGTATTTAATGAGAATCCAGTTATAGTGAATTGAGAAGTGACTTTATCTTAAAACTTTTTTTTTTTTTTAGAGATTTTATTTATTTATTTGATAGAGAGAAATACAGAGAGGGAGCACAAGCAGAGGGAGTGAGAGAGGGAAAAGCAGGATTCCCGCTGAGCAGGGAGCCCGATGTGGGGCTTGATCCCCGGTCTCTGGAATCATGACTTGAGCCAAAGGCAGTCGCTTAACCAGCTGAGCCACCTAGGTGCCCCGAGAAGTGACTTTATCTTAATAAGTAATTTTCTAATAAATTTCTTGAAAATTTTGTTCCCATTCAATGAATGAAAGAAGCAATAAAAAACTATAAAACTATCAAAATAAAGGTGACACGGAAGCTGGGGCACATTAAGGAGAACATCTTCCATTATTGTTACAATATGATTATAACCACATAAATAAAATAATAATTTCAGTATAGAATGGGTAAAGGTAGTAGTGTTTTCTTGGTAGTAAGAGGAACATTGAGAGATCAAAACAAAATAACCTGGACAAAGCATATTCTTAGATTGCCATTCTGATTCTGAATACCATAAACTTTCAGCAAAGTCATGTAAGTTGATCTTGACCTGCTTTCATTCCATCACTGTCATTCATTCACCATGGCTTACATTATGGGCAACGGGGATAAAATTACTAACAGTATTGTGTATATATATATATATACATATTTGTTTGGAAATAAGATCTATATCTCCGTCAGTCTGTCTACTCAACTATCTAATTTCTCTGCATTGGAAAAGCTACTATTAGGATAGAATTTACCATACCTTTGTCAAAATGTAAAAACAATTTGGATAGAAATGACTTCTCAATTCAGTTGAATAACCAGTCAATTTAATCAAAATGCATTAATACTGTTTATAAATAGGAAAAATAACCAGTACAACTGGAGTTACACATATTTAGAAGAATTTGATAGAATGTAATTGCTTTTCTCACCTAGAGATCTAGGTCACACATTGTTTTCTAACTGTAAACAATTTTTATGATGGTTTCTTTATTTATTTTAATTAACTGAGAAACAATTATAATTTTTATTGTAATTATTATTTTTCAGTTTTTCCAAAGAAGAAAAATATATAAAAATATAAGAGTATAAAATATAAAAATATAAATATAAAATATAAAAGTATGTAAAGTATATTTAAAAAGTTGAGAAGAGAAATACATTTGTTTTAAAACAGGATAAAAGCAGTAAAGTGATGACTAGGAAAGTTGCAGCTTTCTCTTGATGTCTTGGAACTCCCTGTTGTTCTTGATCTTCATCAATACCGTGCACATGTTCACATGTACATGCAGAATTCCTCATGTGGACTATTATTGCTAAAAAAAAGCATATCAAAAGAATTTTGCTGACCGATACCACATTAATTGCATTTCTGAAATTGTACACTCTAATTGGAAATATCCTTATTTGCATTAGCATTTATCTCATTTTGCATGTACCACTATATTTCTCTTTAAGCCTTAGTAAGAATTGTCCTAATCTCTTTAGAGACCTCATTAAATTCCCTTTTCATAGCATTCTTGATTCTCCCTCTCATGAGATGCATTTTAAAGGAATATATTCCTTCATAGACATGTTTTCTTCAGAAATTTAAAAGAACAAATTTGGACTTAGTCTAATAAACTTGCAGTGCCCACATTTAGAGATCATAAAACAAAAATAGTTCTTACAAGAAGGTTTGAAACAAAAACAGTTAAGAAGAGTTTTAAACTTGAATCAAAGTATTAAAAATACATATAATCCTTGGAATTATATATACATAATTGTACAAGAGAACATATGTTTGAAGATTTATCCATTCATTTTCTTTTATAGTTCTAGATAAATTTATAATGAATAAGCTAGAACAGATTTATTAGATTTGCCATGAGAATAAATAAATATTTCTCAAAGAGAAGCTAGAGAGAGTTATTATGTATATAAAGCATTTTATACAGTTTATTTTAAACTGGGTAATTACTATTTTTCCTATTTTTATTGTTTTCAATATTGTGATTCTGTTGTCTAACTTATTTACCAACAAAAGTTAGCTGACAGAAGCAAGATGTAAAGTAATGAGTATAGTTTTTTTGGCCCCTATTGCATAGGGAGAAGTTTGAATAAAAACAGTAGAACTTTTATAGTCAGATTAGTTTTATGGAAGATGTTAAAATATCCAAAGTATCCTTTTCTTAAGAAAGTCTATTATAATGGAAATAGAGGGAAGAACCTTATGTAATAGAGAGAGGTAGTGACCAGATGTGAATTTCTAGAGAGAGCCTGTTGCTTCCTAAGATAATGGTAAAAGGAGACAGAGAATGTATACAAGCCTTAGTTCACTTGTCCGTATCAGTGTCCATCCATCCATTTGTTTATCCATGTGTTATACAATTTTTGGAGGATAAACAGGTATGGAACCGAGAAAAAGATATTGTCTGATTTCTCTCATATACAGTTTGTTTACAGAGTGGCTATATGGGCAAAAAAAATATATACATACAGTATTCCATGATCTGATATAGAAGTGTGAAATTCAAGAACATGGAATAAGCAAACAACTTAATATTGGAAATAAAAGGAAGCTTTTCAGAGAAAATGGTATCTAAGGTGAAAATTAAAAGAATTACCAGAAGCGAAGTTGATGGTTCTATATGGGGGAGGGGTAAAGGGGGGGGAGGAGAAGAGCTCAGTACAATAAGAAATCATATTTTTTCCTCTTATTTTTCTCTTTTTTTAAACCACTTTGGCTTTTTTTCTTTAAATCGATTTTATTTATTTATTTATTTATTTGACACAGAGATAGATCACACATAGGCAGAGGGGCAGGCAGAGAGAGGAGGAAGCAGGCTCCCTGCTGAGCAGACAGCCTGACATGGGCCTAGATCCCAGAACCCTGAGCCGAAGGCAGAGGCTTTGACCCACTGTGCCACCCAGGCGCCCAGATTTTATTTATTTATTTGAGAGCAAGGGAGAGAGCCAGCATGAGTGAGGGGGTGGGGCAGATAGAGAGAGACAAGCAGGGAGCCTGATATGGGACTCAATACCAGAACCGTGGGATCTTGACCTGAATTGAAGGCAGATACTTAACTGACTGAGCCACCCAGAAGCTCTCTTCCTTTTTTTTTTTTTCCAAAAAAGATTTCAAACATTTTTTTACTGCATGTGTAGTTTTTTCCTTCTTTGTACTCTGTTTCAGTTTTACTATTGAAAATGAATTAGTATACTTGATAAAGGTTTGGCTCTAATCTCTTTTGGACCCAAGAACATCAGTTGGTGAGTTTTGTAAAGCCTGGCCTCATATGTTGTGCCAGTGTTCAAAAGGTGAACTCATAGAAGCAGAAATCATTCTCCATTACAGATTATGAGCATATAGAGTTTCATGGTTTAAACAGGTCAGTAGGCCCACAGACAAGTGGTTAAAATATATAAAATATATACTTTACGCAGTTTAGACATTTTTAACAATGTTTATTCTTCCGATCTGTGAGTATGGAATGCTCTTCCATCTTTTTGTGTCTTCTTCAATTTCTTTCATGAGTGTTCTGTAGTTCCTCGAGTATAATAGATCCTTACCTTCTTTGGTTAGATTTATTCCTAAGTATCTTATGGTTTTTGGTGCTATAGTAAACATTGTTAAAATGTCTATACTTCCCAGAGCAATCTATACTTTCAATGCCATTCCGATCAAAATTACACCAACATTCTACAAAGTGTTGGAACAAACAATCCTAAAATTTATATGGAGCCAAAAAAGACCCCGAATCGCTAGGGAATTGTTAAAGAAGAAAAACAAAGCTGGGGGCATCACGTTACCTGACTTCAAGCTTTATTGCAAAGCTGTGGTCACCAAGACAGCATGTTACTGGCACAAAAACAGACAAATAGACCAATGGAACAGAGTAGAGAGTCCAGATATGGACCCACAAATCTATGGTCAAATCATCTTCGACAAAGCAGGAAAAAATATCTAGTGGAAAAAAGTCTCTTCAATAAATGGTGCTGGGAAAATTGGACAGCTACCTATAGAAGAATGAAGCTAAACCATTCTCTTACACCACACACAGAGGCAAACTTGAAATAGATGAAAGACCTCAATGTGAGGCAGGAATCCATCAAAATCCTGGAAAAGAACATAAGCAGTAACCTCTTTGACATCGGCCACAGCAACTTCTTTCAAGACACGTCTCCAAAGGCAAAGGAGACAAATGCAAAAATGGACTTTTGGGACTTCATCAAAATAAAAAGCTTCTGCATAGCAAAGGAAACAGTCAACAAATCAAAGAGGCAATCCACAGAATGGGAGAAGATATTTGCAAATGACACTACAGACAAAGGGCTGATATCCAAGATCTATAAAGAACTCTTCAAACTCAACATCCAAAAAGAAGATGAACACATCAAAAAATGGGCAAGAGACATGAAGAGGCACTTCCCCACAGAAGATATACAAATGGCTAACAGACACATGAAAAAATGTTCATTGTCACTAGCTATCAGGGAAATTCAAATCAAAACCACGCTGAGATACCACTTTACACCAGTCAGAATGGCCAAAATTAACAGGACAGGAAACAAGTGTTGGAGAGGCTGCAGAGAAAGGGGAACCCTCTTACACTGTTGGTGGGAATGTAAACTGGTGCAGCCGCTTTGGAAAACAGTGTGGAGATTCCTTAAAAAATTAAAATTAGAGCTACCTTATGACCCTGCAATTGCACTACTGGGCATTTACCCCAAAGATACAGATGTAGTGAAAAGAAGGGCCATATGTACCCCAATGTTTATTGCAGCAATAGCCACAAACGCCAAACTGTGGAAAGAGCCAAGGTGCCCATCAACAGATGAATGGATAAAGAGGATGTGGTACGTATATATGATGGAGTACCATGCCTCCTTCAGAAAAGATGAATAGCCAACTTTTGTAGCAACGTGGACTGGATTGGAAGAGATTATGCTGAGTGAAATAAGCCAAGTAGAAAAAGTCAAGTATCATGGTTTCACTTACTTGTGGTGCATGAGGAGTAAAATATAGAGGACAGTAGGAGAAGGAAAGGAAATGGGAAGTAGGGTAATTCAGGGAGAGAAATGAATCATGAGAGACTTTGGACACAGAAACAAACTGAGGGACTTGGAGGGGAAGGGGTGTGGGGATGGGAGAGCCTGGTGGTGGGTACTGAGGGCACATATTGCATGGAGCATTGGATGTGGGGCATAAACAATGGATCTTGGAACACTGAAAAAATAAAGTAAATATAAAGTAAAAAAAATATATTAGATGACACTATCACAAAGGCCATTATAATGATTCAAAAAAGAGACTATATAATATGTCAAATTAGAATATAAGTAATTTGGCATAGTTGACGGAGATAATTTCCAAACTGCATTGAAACTGAATTTGGAAGCAGAGTGCATAAAAATGAATGATTGTTGTCATCCCTGTCACAAAATTTTGGGTTTCCTGAGAAAATAGAATGTGTAAAAGCAAAGCAGGTCATCTTTAACACTGAAATGCTAGCGTATGTGCTGATTTATGATAAGTAGATGCAAGAAGTGTGTTTATTAGTAGAAATTTCTATTCTTTGTTGCCATTTATTCTTAAAATGCAAAAGCAGTAATATAAACTGGAACTGTTAACTTATGAACTTCTTGATTTAATAAAAACATTCAGGGAATTAGAAAAATATAATTAAATTCCATTGACATGTATGAGATCAATCTATTCTGAAGATGAGAATAAAAGCAGGAAATGTGGGTTATTCTCTTGGTACCATGTATGGTTGTACCTTGCTTTTAACCTTTGGAAAGATGCAGTAATGCATAAATCATAACATTTTAAAGGTTAAAGTAAAAATCTTCAAACCTTAAAAGGATTGGTTGGTATCAAATTACTTTCCAATCTAAAAGCTTTAGACTTACAATAAGATAAAGCTTACCAAAGATTAAATCATTTAAATTAAATATAATTGAGGTATTTTATAAAAATAGATGTAATTGAATGTATATTTTAATGAAAACCACTTTCATAAGAACAATGTATTGATCTCAGTATTGGAAAGTATCAGAATATATGCTAATTTGTATTCATTAGCATGGTCAGTATTCAGGTTGTTTTCAAGCTCAGTATACTTCTATTAAACTACATGCTGCCTTCTCATTTTATCACCTTGGGAAGATATGGATAAATATGGTCTGTTTATAGTCTTAAGAGGTTTAGACAGACAATATTAGTAAGGCTTAACATTTGGAAGAAGATTCAATTTAGGATGATTTTTAAAAGTGATTCATAGTCCAAAAGGAATAGTTAAGAATTAATCATAAGAAGTCAAGTGAACATCAATACCACTGATATTTCTGAAAAACTATAGATATCATATCAAAACATAAAGACGTGGAATCTAAGTGAATGTTAGAATCATTTATGAAGATAACAATGCTGTTTTTGTTTTTAAAAACTTTTTTTTTCTTAAAGATTTTATTTATTTGACAGAAACACAGTGAGAGAGGGAACACAAGCAGGGGCAGTGAGAGAGGGAGAATCAGAATTCCTGCCGGGCACGGAGCTTGTTGTGTGGCTCAATCCCGGGGCTCCGGGATCATGACCCCAGCTGAAGGCAGATGCTCAATGACTGAGCCACCGAGGCATCCCAGTTTTTGTTTTTTAATTGCAAAGAGAAGTAAATTTTCTTTAAGATCTGTATTCAGACTTCCACTGTCTTCTATTTAGTAGGTTTTCTTATGGCTTTGTTAACTTTTTTAAAATTAAATTTGACTTGCAGACTCTTACAATATGCTATTCAACATGTAATTGCCTCTTCACCAAGAGCAAAAACAAAAACAACGTGTATATCTGTATCTATGTCTAGATATATATCTATATATGTATGTAGATGGATAAACAACACTTAAATGTACAAATGCTATGTAAATATGCATAAATATGCACAAAATGCTATGTGACTATGCATAAATATGTACAAAACAGTGAAAATATTAAGACATGGTCAGTGGAATCAGACTGCCAATATTGGAATACTGGCTCCCCCACTTGTAGCGTAAGTGAGGTGAGGGCAAGTTGATTAACCCTACTTTAATTTTCTCTGTATTAAATGCCAATAGCATTAACACCTACTTCTTATTATTGCTGTCAGATTTACTAGTACTAATAAATATGAAAAAATAAATAAGGGAGAATGCAATAAATGATAACTATTCCAAAACATAGATAATGAAGTAGAGCTTTCCTGATGACTTTCCATTTAATTAATCCAGTAAGACAGCTATATAGAGCATCATGTTTTTATGCTATAGCATTTTAATAATGGGAAAAGAAAGTGAGTGGATGTTCCAATATATTACTCTGTTGTCACTTAGACCTTTGCTACATATTCTTAAATGTTAATCCTAAGGGAATTCATAGTAGTGATTTTAAGGAATTAGCTAAGCATTAGTTTTTAGCCTTTACTTGTAATATAGTATCATTCCTGAAAACTAGCCTTCTGCCTATCAACAAACTGCTTCCTTTAAAGCATCCATTTCGATAGTCAGTGATATTGGAAGAGTGTTGTATGGTGACAGATGATAGCTACCCTTGTGGTGAGCATAGCATAATATGTAGAGAGGTGTGTCCTATACCTGAAACTAGTGTAAGATTGTGTGACAAGAATACAATAAATGGAGATATGGATAGATAAAATAAAATAGAGTTCATTGCAATTAAGAGTTCCACATCTCTCACCTTGATCATTCCTAAGTGAATGAAACTGCCAGTAACAGTGAGATCCTTAATGCTGAGTAGGGTCTGCATAGAGACCATTTTACAGGTTACCTGACACACAAAAGGTGATCAGTTAATGTTTGTTAAATGAAGCAGTAGAGTTAATTGATGAAGTCACTGGATGCATATGCAGTTAGTAGGATTTTTAAATATGTTGCAAATGAAAGGATTCTGGGCAGGCTTCCAAATTTTAGTTGAACCTCTTCTATGTACCTTTATCTTATGATGAGTGAATTTTGCCCAACTATCTAAATGAGTTGGTCCAAATGTTCCTTTATGCTTCTCAAAAATTAGGTGTCATAACTGAAATAGAAATTTTACCCCCTTTAGCATTGATTCTCCATCGTTAAGTATTTCCAGAATCCTATAACATTCAGTAAGGACAGTGTCACACAGGACAGTTTCTGATTGACACTAGCTCTAGGCTATACTTAATCTAGTGTAATATACAATTCCTAGTCTGTTATAATTAATCTAGTATAATATATACTTCTTAGTCTGTGGGGTGCTATACATGTGTATATGTGTATAATAGTAGGATATAGTCTAAAGGGGTCAAATCTGTGATTATATAAATTTATAAAATAATGGATTAAAAGACATTGCAATTTTACTTCTAAGGGATTTCTTTTCTTTTTTCTTTTTTAAAAAAGATCTTATTTTAAGTAATTCCTACACCCAACATGGGGCTTGAACTCATAACCCCAAGATCAAGAGTCACATGTGATGCCTGCCAGGCAGCCCTCTAAGGGAATTTCTTAAATGTAATGATTTCTCATGTACAATATTAATATCCCAGATTCAGTTAAGAATATGACATTTTACTAAATTAATATTACCTGAGTGCATTTATTATGAGTTTATTTATGCATTTACTAGTTTATCAGTATATTTCTGTTGTTGACATTTGTTTGCTTCCTGGGAATCAAATTTGTCAAGTCTTTGAAACTTAAGGGAGGCAAATAAAACTAGAAGTTTCTTGTGAATATTAATTTGGTGGGCATATATTTGATTATATTATACATATAATATTGTCTGGTCTATCGAAGACGAGACACAGATTTTTTCCTAAAAGCAGCTAACAATGAAAGTAGATCTGATGTATTTATTTTAGAGAATTTGTTTTGTTTTAATAAGATCTTAGTATTTCTTTATAAATGTAGACACAAATCTTTTGTTTTTGGGAACAAATCCATTTTCTTGGGATATATGTTTATAGGAATTTTAGCAGGCTGGAAAAAGAAAATTATATAACAGGAATCAGTAACCACAGGTTCTCTCCTCTGAATCATATTCTTATATAGTACAGTTTCTTCTCTTTCATCAAGTTAGTCTACTCTTCTGCCCAAAGTCACAGGGGCACCATCAATCAAAAAGGGATGTTTTCTTGAACAAATGAGTATCACAAGTGACTACTCACCTGAGAAAAGCTTTTTTACTGTTAGAGACACAAATCCCATTGGATTTCTCTAACACAGGAGATTAAGAGACCAGGACTTCTGATTTATCTTAAAGGAGTGAAGTGTTTTATGTAACAAGATTTTGAGCCTCATTGACAGTTAGGCTTAAGACTTTCGGGTCATGCTTTGAGGTCTACTGAGATCAACCAAAGATGATCAGTAGAACCAGTGTTTATGGTAATTTGGATTAATTTCTTTACATCTCTGGCATCCCTAAATCCTGATAAATTATGCAACGTGTATTAGATATATTTTACATATTCTTTGAAATAACTTTTGGGGAACTAATATTATTTCTGAAAATATGTATACCTTCTAGTGTTATGCAATGAAAAATTAAGGAATAACCAGGGAGTTTCCTTACACTGGCTTCTTCTTCATACAAATGTTAAAGTTATTATCTGAAATTTATTTACTGCCTAATGTGTGGGCCTCACTTCTTTTGTTTCCACTGAGTCTTGGATATTTTAGATGTTTCCTTGAGGAAAACTTCTAAATCAAACTTTATCAAAGCTGGTTTCTGTCCCTTATGCCTATGTTACTGAAGTCCCAGATCATTTTTGTTTCATCCAATGAAGCTTCACATTAATGAATGATGCTTTTGTTTTCTCTTTTGGAGGAGAGTTCTACTAATTTTGTGATATTCAGTTTCTGGGGAACTTTTAATTTCTACCTCTTGCAACTTTTTCTTTTTTCTTTTCTTCTTCTTCTTCTTCTTCTTCTTCTTCTTCTTCTTCTTCTTCTTCTTCTTCTTCTTCT
>PITA01028781.1:0-18839 GCA_004023965.1 Spilogale gracilis | reverse complement strand
GATGGTCATAATCTGCAGCACGTCACCAGGAACATGAGTCCTAATCCCACCTCTAGATTCCTGGACCCATGAACACTGGCCATGGGAGAAATAGCACCATAAATTGGAAACAGATGCAGTGCAAATATCACCTGCTGAAAAATGTTGCCCCCGCCCCACAAGCTGTTGTCCCATGCCTGGTACAGTAACTGGGTCTTCAAGGGACACTGGTCCCTTCATTCGAGCTAGCTGTTTCTGAATGGTGGGGAAGATGGTAGAGCCAGTGGATCCCATGTACATGGGCACACTGCAGCCCTTCATGGGATGTGAAATACGTACCTTGGACAGAGGCCTCCCTGAAATACTCGACAGTGCGCGATGCATCCTGGAAGTCCAAGGGCAATACTGAGAGGAAGCATTACAGTCAAAGGAAGCAAGTCCTTATCTAGGAAAGGTCTATTCCAACAAGAACAGAGCAATCCCTACCATGATGGAAGAGGTCTAATGGAATTAATCTGCCACCAGGCTCCTGGCTGACTCCCTAGGGGAGGGTCTCAGACTGGGAACCTAGGGTCGGTCTCTGCTGTTGGCAAACTGGTTCTCACAAGCAACCACAGACAGGTCAGGTTTAGTGACTGGAAATCCATAGCGATTAGCCCATGAATAACCACCCACCTTAAAACATGGACACTTTATTACAGAGCCCACTGGATATGGTCAAGAGTGAATGGACAAGAAGGCTAAATATTGTTCCCAGGTGTGTCACATTATCTACCTGATTATTAACACCATTCCCTTTTGAGGACACATTATGGTAGAAATTTTCAGGAAACATAAATAGCATCAACAATCGTGTTCATTTGTGAGGTTCTACTCATGTAACTCTTCCTCAAGCATATTCACCAATTTTCTTATTCTATCCTTCCAACACTGGAATCCAGCCAAACTATGAGTCAGAGATCATAGGTTAGTATAAAACCACATCTGTCCTTCTCTCTGTCCAGGTGAAAAAAACAATTACTCTGCTCAAATGCTAACTTATTGGAGAATTTTCCTGCACTCACATTAGAGTTGCCTGCATATTGTACAGGAACCTCTGTAAACCAGCCTTGTGTTTTTTTCTCTGTATCAGCTGGTCATCGGATATCCCCCTTGGGCTATAGCTGTATGCAACAGTCCAAAGAGGTAATGTAGCAGGGGATGGGAGTTATGGATATCTGGCTTCTTCCTCATGCAACTCACCTGTTCCTTCAGGACCCGCTGAAGTCCGATCTCAAATTTATCTCCCGTGTTTGAAGATGGAGAGCTGTGGTGTGAATGTCCAATTCCATGGCGTGGTTGTTCAGATGACACCCAATCCATGAAGGCAGTGCAGTCACATGGTGATCGAATGGCTAATAAGGAACATACAGTCTCTGTTAACATTCAGCAACAAATCAAAGTGTTTGCCAAAGGTAAATATTTCTATTTACACATATGTTTAAAAAATGGTAAGCTGCCCATCTATTTCAGCCATAAGAACTCCAGAATTAACTAACTGATACCAATGTCCTCTGTGAAATGAGTCTGATTACTAATTTGGTGCTGCTATTAACTATGATAACAACACCCAAATTATAATTTCTGATGAAATGAAATTGCATGTTCCTAACAATGCAAAGACCCCCATCAATAAAAACTTGCTACACTTGGGGCGCCTGGGTGGCTCAGTTGGTTAAGCCTCTGCCTTCGGCTCAGGTCATGATCCCGGAGACCCGGGATCGAGTCCCACATCGGGCTCCCTGCTTGGCAGAAGCCTGCTTCTCCCTCTCTCACTCCCCCTGCTTGTGTTCCCTCTCTAGCTGTGTTTCTCTCTGTCAAATAAATAAATAAAATCTTAAAAAAACTTGCTACACAATTCTGAGTTCAGAATCTCTAGACAATATATGTATATATTGTAAATATGTCCATATATACACACACACAAAATCTACAAACATACACATAGCAGACACAATGAGTGTATATGTGCACACACACGCACAAGTATATTCTTATATGTGTATGTGTATAAATACATAATATAAAGGAACGTGTGACAGGAATCTGATGTCTCACACACACACACATGTATAAATACATAATATAAAGGAACATGTGACAGGAATCTGATGTCACACACACACACACACACACACACGTGAGCCACAGAGAAGCCACACTGACTGTCAGCTGCAAACAGGCTCCTTCTCCCTACTCAGATTTCAGGGGGGTTCACACGGGGCTCCCCTTGTGATTCACCTTCCCTGGAAACATACAACATACAAATGCTAACACATTACAAACTGCTCCTCAAATTTTTAACTTCTGAGAAGATGTCACCTTGGAATTCAACTAGATTTGAATCACAGACCCCTAAGGTTCTCACTGTCCCTGGATCCTCACACAAATCAGACTCGTTTACACAGGGACTGACTCCAAACACACTTTGTAGTTCTTGTCCCTCCTTCCCACCCTGAAGGCAGCCCCACACCCCCTGCAGAGAAGCCTCCTCCAGCCTCCCCACACACGACCTGCCTGTCGTTTTGTCTGATCTCACCTCATTCTCTGCACATCACCCAACACTGCGCATGTTCTTCTATACTCATTTTATTAACTGATCATTTTGGGTTTATTGCCATCATAACTGGTCAGGAATATTTTAAGACAATACATGCATATCTCAAAAAGAGACATGAACTTTCAGATGCTTATTTTTCTCCCACAGCAATCAGTCTGAAGTCAGATGGTGGTTCCCCAGGTAGTCAATAGTCCTGTGAGGTCCCAAATCTTCTCACTTCCCTCCCACCATCACTGCTGTGGATGCTTTGTTCTGCCTCATTGTTGACGGTAGATATTAGGATGGCTACTGCAGCTCCATCTATCACACCTGACTACAAGAGAAAGAGCATAGCATGAATCTAGTTTATGTCCTTCCTTCACAAGAGCAAAAGTCCCCAAAAAAGATCCCCAAGCACATGACACATCCACGGGCCAGCTTTGGGCCACGGATGGGATAATGCTGACCCGTGGCACCTGAGAATAGCAGTAGTGTAACTTCTAAAGGAAGACAGAAAACAAGATCCAGGTAGAAAGGTTGGAGTCTATATGCTCCATTTACTTTGAGATGGAATGCTAACACATTACAAACTGCTCCTCAAATTTTTAACTTCTGAGAAAGTTTACTCATCAAAGTAAATGTGTCCACTCTGCGACCCCAGCCCCAAGATGGAGATTCTGACAGCAAGACGATGTCTTTTTCACACTAATTTCCAGGAGGGAACGTCTGCCAGGCCAAAGAAAATCCGTTAAGTGACATTTCTCCTGCCTCTGGCTTTGAGGCAATAGTCACCCCTGCCCCAGGCTGGTCTGCATCAGCCACTGGCACAAGTAAGAGGCACTCTGCGAGTCCTGTGTCCCCTCATGCCAAGCTCCAAAATCACATGCATGGTCACCCACCACCCCATGTGACAGACGAGCTCTGCATTCCCTCCTCTAAATGAGTCTGCTCATGTGTTCATGGGCAATTTGAGCAGCTCCTGCATGACCTTGAGGCTGAGATACCACTTAGAGAAAAGGAATTCCAGTGAGAAGCAAGATGGGAGATGAGTAGGAGACCGGAATTCCGTCTGGTCCCAAGAATCCAGGTAGATGGTAATCAAGCCATTCTCAACACTTACAAACTCAGCAGGAGTTCAAAGAAAAGAACAGGAACAATTCTATGAACAGAAAAATGACCACTTTTGGAAGTCACATTCTATTTCTTCATGATATTTAACCGTGTGTGTGTGTAAGTTTTTCTTTCCTTAAAATTTTAGAAGGCAGAAAAAAATTGGGGGAGGCAGTTTTCTAACAGGCCAAAATACACCCAAAATCTACTCTGTGGCTCTGTTATAGTTTTCCTTTCTCCACCCCCCCCCCAGTTTTGGGTCTCTTCTGATTTATTTAGTGTAAATTTTTCTGGGGTAATTGTTACCCTTTTAGCATTTTGTTCTCTCGTTCATGTACTCTTCTCTGGATAAAATGACAAAACAGAAAAATTCACTTCAAAAAAAGAACAAGAAGCAGTAATGACTACCAAGGACCTAATCAATACAGACATGAGGAAGATGTTGGAAGTAGAGTTCAGAATGAGATTTATAAAGACATTAGCTTGCTTTGAAAAAATCAGAGAATATATTAGAGAATCTCTTCCTGGAGAAATAAAAGAATTAAACTTTAACCAAGTCAAAATCAAAAAGGTTATTAATGAGGTGCAATCAAAAATGGAGTATGTAACAGCTAGGATAAATGAGGCAGAAGAGATAATTAGTGATACAGAAGACCAAATGATGGAGAATAAAGAGGCTGAGAAAAAGAGAGATAAACAACTACCAAATCATGAAGGGAGTATTCAAGAAATAGGTGATACCCATAGTATGAAACAATATTAGAATAATTGGGATCCCAGAAGAGGAAGAAACAGAGAGTGGGGCAGAAGATATATTGGAGAAAATTATAATGGAGAACTTCTCTAATTTAGGGAAGGAAACAGGCAACAAAATCCAGGAAGCACAGAGAACCCCCCTCAAAATCAATAAAAGAGGTCAACACCCCAATATCTAACAGTAAAACTTACAAGTCTCAGAAACAAAGAGAAAATCCTGAAAGCAGCTCGGGACAAGAGGTCTGTAACCTACAATGGCAGAAACATTAGACTGACAGCAGACCTATCCACAGAGACCTGGCAGGGCAGAAAGGGCTGGCATGGTATATTCAGAGAACTAAATGAGAAAAATACACAGCCAAGAATATTACAACCAGCTTGGATGTCACTGAAAATAGAATGAGAAGTAAAAAGCTTTCAGGACAAAAACTAAAAGGCTTGTGAACAGCAAACCAACCCTATGGGAAATATTGAAAGGGGTTCTCTAAGCAAAGAGAGAGCCTAAAAGTAACATAGACGAGGAAGGAACAGACACAATATACAGTAACAGTCACCATACAGACAACACAATGGCACTAAATTCATATCTTTCAATAGTTACCCTGAATGTAAATGGACTAAATGCCCCAATCAAAAGGCACAGGGTATCAGATTGGATTTAAAAAACAAGATGCATTGATATGCTGTCTACAAGAGACTCATTTTAGACCAAAAGACAGCTCAAGATTTAAAATGAGGGGCTGGAAAACCATTTACCATGCTAGTGGACATCAAAAGAAAGCTGGGGTGGCAATCCTTACATGAGAAAAAATTAGATTTTAAACCAAAGACTGTGATAAGATATGAGGAAGGACACTATATCATGCCTAAAGTGCCTATCCAACAAGAAGATCTAACAATTTTAAATATCTATGCCCCTAACATGGGAACAGCCCATTATATAAGCCAATTAATAACAAAATCAAAGAAACACAACGACAATAATACAATCATAGTAAGGGACTTTAATACCCACCTCAATGAAATAGATAGACCATCTAAGCAAAAGATCAACAGGAAATAAAGGCTTTAAATGACACCCTGAACCAGATGGACTTCGCAGATATATTCAGAACATTCCATCCCGAAGTAACAGAATACACATTCTTCTCTAGTGCCTGTGGAACATTCTCCAGAATAGATCACACCCTGGATCACAAATCAGGTCTCAACCAGTACCAAAAGGTTGAGATCATTCCCTCCATATATTTGGACCACAATACTTTGAAACTAGAAGTCAATGACAAGAGGAAAGTTGGAAAGAGCTCGAACACATGGAGGCTGAAGAGTATCCTACGAAGAACGAATGGGTCAACCAGGAAATTACGGAATTTTCTAAAAATCATTGAGACAAAAGAAAATGAAAACACAGCTGCTCAAAATCTTTGGGACACAGCAAAGGCGGTCCTGAGAGGAAAGTATATCGCAGTACAAGCCTTTCTCAAGAAACAAGAAAGGTCTCAAATACACAACCTAACCTTACACCTAAAGGAGCTGGAGGAAGAACAGCAAATAAAGTCTAAACCCAAAAGGAGAAGAGAAATAATAAAGACCAGACCAGAAATAAATGAACTAGAAACCAAAAGAACAGTAGAACAGATCAACAAAACTAGAAGCTGGTTCTTTGAAAGAATTAATAAGATTGATAAACTCCTGGCCAGACTTATCAAAAAGAAAAGAGAAAGGGCCCGAATAAATAAAAGCATGAATAAAAAAGTAGAGATCACAACCAACACCCAAGAAATACAAACAATTATTAGAACGTATTATGAGCAATTATATGCCAGCAAATTAAGCAATCTGGAAGAAATGGATGCATTCCTAGATACATATAAACTACCAAAACTGAACCAGGAAGAAATCGAAAACCTGAACAGACCCATAACCAGTAAGGAAATTGAAGCACTAATCACAAATAGCCCAACAAACAAGAGCCCAGGACCAGATGACTTCCCAGGGGAATTCTACCAAACATTCAAAGAACAATTAGTACCTATTCTCCTGAAACTGTTCCAAAAAACATAAATGGAAGGGAAACTTCCAAACTTATTTTATGAACCTTGATCCCAAAACCAAAGACCTCATCAAAAAGGAAAATTACAGACCAATATCTCTGATGAACATGGATGCAAAAATTCTCACCAAAATACTAGCCAATAGGATCCAATAGTACATTAAAATGATTATTCACCATGACCAAGTGGGATTTATTCCTGGGCTGCAATATTTGTTCAACATCCACAAATCAATCAGTGTGATACAATATATTAATAAAAGAAAGAACAAGAACCATATGTTACTCTTAATAGATGGAGAAAAGGCATTTGACAAAGTACAGCATCCTTTCTTGATTAAAATTTTACAGTGTATAGATAGAGGATACATATCTCAATATCGTAAAAGCCATCTATGAAAAACCTACAGTGCATATCATTCTCAATGGGGAAGAACTGAGAGCTTTTCCCCTAAGGTCAGGAACATGGTAAGAATTTCCACTATCACCACTGCTATTCAACATAGTACTAGAAGTCCTAGCCTCAGCAATCAGAAAACAAAAAGAAATAAAAAGCATCTGAATCAGCAAAGAAGTCAAATTCTCACATTTTGTACATGATATGATACTTTATGTGGAAAATCCAAAAGACTCCACCCCAAAACTGTTAGGACTCATATAGGAATTCAGTAAAGCATCAGGATATAAAATCAATTCATAGAAATCAGTTGCATTTCTATACACCAACAACAAGGTAGAAAAAAGGAGCAATTAAGGAGTCCCATTTACTCAAAATACTAAGAACAATAAGATAAAATATACATAGGAATGCATCTAACCAAAGATGCAAAGAATATATACTCAAAAAAACCATAGAATATTCATGAAAGAAAATGAGGAAGACACACAAAAATGGAAAAACGCTCATGGATTGGAAGAACAAATATTGTGAAAATGCCTATGCTACCTAGATAAATCTATACATTTAATGCAATTCCTATCAAAAGACCATCAACTTTTTCCAAAGAAATGGAACAAATAATCCTAAAATTTGCACAAAGCCAGAAAAGACCCTGAGGAGCCATAGGAATGTTGGAAAAGAAAACCAAAGCTGGTGACGTCACAATTATGACTTCAAGCTCTATTACAAGGCTTTAATCATCAAGACAGTATGGTACTGGTACAAAAACATGCACATAGATAACTGGAACAGAACAGAGAACACAGAAATGGACCTTCAACTCTATAGTCAACTAATCTTCTACAAAGCAGGAAAGAATACCCAAAGGAGAAAGACAGTCTCTTCAACAAATGGTGCTGGGAAAATTGGACAGACACATGCAAAAGAATGAAACTGGACCACCTTCTTACATCATACCCAAAAATAAATACATAATGAAGGACAGACCTAAACATGAGCTAGGAATCCATCAAAATCCTAGAGAAGAACATAGAGGACAGCAACCTCTTCAACCTCGGCCACAACAACTTCTTACTAGACACATTTCCAAAGGCAAGGCAAACTCAAGAAAAAATGAACTACAGTACTTCATCTAGATAAAAAGCTTCTGCACAGCAAAGGAAACAATCAGCAAACCTGAAAGGCAACCATTTTACAAATAATATATCAGATAAAGGGCTAGTATCCAAAATCTATGAGGAACTTATCAAACTCAGTACCCAAAATCAAACAATCCAGTCAAGAAATGGACAGAAGACATGAACAAACATTTCTGCAAAGATGGCATCCAAATGGCGAACAGCTACATGTTAAAGTGCTGAACATTACTCAGCAGCAGGGAAATACAAATCAAAACCTCAATGAGATACCACCTTACACCAGTCAGAATGGCTAAAATTAAAAGTCAAGAAAAGACAGAGGTTGGCAAAGACGTTGAGAAAGGGGAACCCTCCTACACTGTTGAGAATGCAAGCTGGTGCAACCACTCTGGAAAACAGTGATGGAGGTTCATCAAAAAGTTGAAAATAGAGCTACCCTATCACCCAGAAATTGCACTACTGGGTATGTACCCCAAATATACAAATGTAGTGATTCAAAGGGGCATGTGCACCCCAATGTTTATAACAGCAAGCAGCAATGTCCACAATAACCAAACTATGGAAACACCCTAGATGTCCATCAACAGATGAATGGATAAAAAAAGATGTAGTATAGGACATCTGGGTGGCTCAGTGGGTTAAAAGCCTCTGCCTTCGGCTCAGGTCATGATCTCAGGGTCCTGGGATCGAGGCCCTCGTCAGGCTCTCTGCTCAGCAGGGAGCCTGCTTCCTCCTCTCTCTCTGTCTGCCTCTCTGCCTACTTGTGATCTCTCTCTCTGTCAAATAAATAAACAAATCTTTTTAAAAAGGAGTATATATATGTAATATATAAAATCAAATATCATGCAGCCCTCAAAAAATGAAATATTGTCATTTGCAATGATGTGGATGGAACTAGAGGGTATTATGCTGAGCGAAATAAAGGTCAATCAGAGAAAGACAATTATCATATGTTCTCACTGATCTGAGAAGTTTGAGAAATAAGACAGAGGATCATAGGGAAGGGAGGGGGGGATGAAGCAAGACGAAACCAGAAAGGGAGACAAACCATAAGAGAGTCTTAGTCTCAGGAAACAAACTGAGGTTGCTGGAGTGGACTGGGGTATAAGGGATGGGGTGGATGGGGGATGGACATTGGGGAGGGGATATACTATGGTGAGCGCTGTGAATTCTGTAAGACTGATGAATCACAGACCTGCACCCCTGAAACAAATAATACATTATATGTTAAAGAAAAAGAAAGGGGGGGAGGGAGGGAGGAGGGGAGGGGGGAGGGACAGTGAGGGAGGGAAGGAGGAAGAAAGGAAGGAAAAGAAAACGAAAAGCAATGCCTCACGTGGGGCCAAAAGCCAAGGATCAGGGACTCAAGATGAGAGCAGTGCTTTCAGAACCTCCACCTGGAGGAAGGTCTTCCCTGCACCTCCAGTCACCAACGTGGAGTGGCCTCCAGGGGACAGTAGACATCACCTGGCAGAGGCGCCTGGACATGGGGTATGTCTGGGCATCAGGGGTTCTAACCAGGAGGGAGGGTATGTCACTACCACTTGAGACCTGAAGAAAAGTTATAGGCTTTCTATAGCGTCTTCTTTACCACCAACATAAAATTCTGACTCCGTGTCACTCGGATGTCTCCCTGCTAGAATTTGCCTGTCTCTTGCCCAGGTCCAGTACTTCAAGCCTCTCAAGCTCAACCCACTTCTGCTAACATGCAGTCAGTATCAACCCTGCTCAGGCACCGCATCTCTCCCGGGAACTGAGTGCACCCTGGGCATACTGAGGCACTGGGTCTATGACCTGCCCTAGGAGCTCTCCCTGAGGACATCCCCCACAGCACCTCAATGGCTCCTGCAAACTCCATGTGTGCTTAGAGTGAAGAATTCTCCTCATGTTTGATGGTCACAGACAGGGATCTGGGCAGAAGCTGCACTGATCTAAGCCTCTTATTATCACCCAGGAGTAAGGAGAGGACATTTCAAAACCCACTATGGGGCAAGTTGGTAAAGCAGAATCCCCTGGGCTGATGGGAGGTCTGCAAGGTCCACCCCCACCTCTGTGTGTCCCTTGGGGCTGAGCCTTCTCTGAAACCACAAAGCTCCTCAGCAGAGCCCCGAAGCCCCAAATGATTTGCATAACCTGCAGGTGTTACCAGCAAGGGGATAAGAGAGGAATGTGCCAACCTAGGGCCTCAGGGAGCAGATCGGGGCACCTCCACCATGGCCTGGGCACTTGTCGTCCTCGGATTCCTGGCTCACTGCACAGGTGCTGAGCCCAAGCTCCCACCCACCCAAGCCCCACAGAACTGTAGCAATCCTGTCCCTGACACAGAGCTCAGCAGGGCACCGCCTGTGTGGGGCAGGATGCTCAGGACCCCGCTGCAGGATGAAGGACTGGGGGGCTCTGTGTGAGCCCTGAGGGGCTGCACCTGCCCAGGGAAAGAGGGTCTTGTTTGTTCAAAGGCTCCATCCACCAGCCAGGCCCAGGGGTCCCAGGGGCTGAGACTGATGCCCAGAGTATCCCTAAACTCCAATCTAGGTCACACGGGTAAGGGTTTCCTAAAGACGAGACCCCAATTCGAAAGCTCACCGCTACTTTTCTCTCTTTAGGTTCCATGGCTGCCTATGTTGCGACTCAGCCCCCCTCAGTGTCGGTGAACCCGGGAGAGACGGCCAGGATCACCTGTGAGGGAGACAACATTGGAAGCACATATGTTTCCTGGTACCAGCAGAAGCCAGGCCAGGCCCCTGTGGTGATCATCTATAGTGATAACAGCCGGCCCTCAGGGATCCCTGACCGCTTCTCTGGCTCCAGCTCAAGGAACACGGCCACCCTGACCATCAGCGGGGCTCTGGCTGAGGACGAGGCTGACTATTACTGTCTATCATATGACGGTAGTATTGGCACTGCTCACAGTGACACGGGCAGACGGGGAAGTGAGACACAAACCCCTGCCCCGTCTGTGTCACGCTCTCCTCCAGCCCCAGGAGGCCTGAGCACAGAGCACGAACAGCTCTGAGCCAGGTCCCCCCATGTGTGATCCCCAGGCCCTCTCCCCCTGGCCCTCCAGGTGGGCTCTGCACAGAGAGAGTAAGGGATGCATTGAGGACTGACAGGACTAGGCTGTCCTACTGCTCTGTCCTGGGTATAAATCTGGGACAGAGGGCCTGGGTAGATGAAAAGACAGAAATTTTCATCTCCATATTGTGGACACTGGGAAATATTTTCACCCAACTGCCCAGGATGTGAACCCAGAAATTCCCAGCTCAGTTCAGCTCCTGAAACCCTGGCCCATGGCAGTTGGGATTCTGAGAGGAACCGACAAGGGCATTGGACACTGTGGGATCACCTACATCCCCTCTTCTGAGATCACTCACCCACCCAACACTGTGGGAGGCCCTGACAATTCACACGGGTGCTCCTCATAGGGAAGTGCTGTCCTTCAAAAATCTGTTTTCCCAGTTTTCTGCCCCTTTTCAGAGAGGTTCATTGAATGATGGCCTGAGTCCAAGATCCCAAGGGCCTGCCCAGGTTCAGATGTCCTGAAAGTTCCCAGCTTTAGAGCTCCCTGCAGGAAGGAGGTCTCATTTGATGGCTCACTGTGGGTCTCTTGTCCTTCTGCCCAGGCTGAGCTCCCCAACTCCTTCCAGATTTCCTGCACGTGCACCTCTCCATCTCAGTCTGCCTCCAGGAGCCCAATCCAGGATGACCAGCACCCCCTGGAGATTTCCTGCACGTGCACCTCTCCATCTCAGTCTGCCTCCAGGAGCCCAATCCAGGATGACCAGCACCCCTGGAGATTTCCTGCACGTGCACCTCTCCATCTCAGTCTGCCTCCAGAAGCCCAATCCAGGATGACCAGCACCCCTGGCAGGGTCCTCAGGGACCTGATAAAGTCACTACATACACACAAAGCTCTGTTTTTCCTCCAAACCCTCAACGTGCATCTCAGATCCCCAGACAGATACAAGTCCTCTGAGGACCCCACTCCATGTGGCTTCACTCCTGCTCCCCTGCTGCTCCCAGCTCAGGCGAGAGGCCCACAGGGCAACACAGCATGAGGCTCTCGGGGTCCATGGGGTCAGGGCTCTGCCCTCGCCCCTGTCCACAAGGCTCCCTCTGCCCAGGACTAGGGCAGTCACTTCTGACTCAGCCTCCCTTTCTTCCTCTAGCCTTCTCTCCTCTCTTACAAGCCCTGTGCCTCCATGGTCAGTCCCTCCTGTCAGTGGCCCTGGGCAGGCCCAGGATCCTCTGTTCTGGGGAGGAGCTCAGGAGTGAACATGCCTCTTGGTAGCAGCAGAACCCAAGACAGGTCCCAGAGCTGGTTATATACAGATAAGAGCAACCATCCGGGGCCAGTTGTGAGGATGGAACATAAGGAAATGGCCCACCTGAGCAGACCAGGACCACAAGGGCCAGGACAAGACCGTGCATTGCTGGGTGGCCGATGGTGGCAGTCGGAGTGCATGGCAATGAGTCACAGTGACACAGAGGAATGGGATAAGGGACATAAGCCCTCCTCCACGGCCTGGCTCTCCGTCTCCCCACCTTCTGAGCAGCTGCTGGTCAGGCCTTAGGGTCAGGGGTCCGTTCTGGTCCTGGACTGACCCTCCAGGTGGGAGACTCTAGCAGGTTCTCTGTCCTCCTGTCTGTGTTGCTTATTCTACTGAACAGTGGCAGATGGGAGCTGTTCTGTAGGCTTGTAGTTGAGTTTTATGGTTGAGAATAAAGATTTAGGACATCATTATATATCACTGGGCCCCACTCAGGAGGGGAGACAGCTCTCTCAGACGGCATGGTCCTGCGGGAATCCCACTTCCCCTTGGGTGCAGGCAGCCTGGAAGGGCCCCAGGACCTCTGTGTTTCCTCTGGTTCCCGGGTGAGATGCCCCGATGTGCAGAAAGGCTGCGGGAGTCTTCCTGAAGAGGAGACCCAGCCTCTGCTGCTCCAGGCCCTTCCCTCAGGTTTCGGAACCTGGGAAGGAAGAGCAGACAACACCGAGCTCCCACAGGGGACTTTCTCCTGGCACCACCATCCGCCCACTGCCCCAAGGCACCCGCACCAGGCGGTCTGACCCACACGGACCACTCCCAGCCCCGTATGACCCTGTGCAGGGGCCATGGCGGCATCTGGGCCTCACCTGTAGCTCTGGCGGGAGAGATCTTTTCCAAGATGTGGGTAAACTGTTTTCATGAATTGAATTTCCTTACCTGAATATTTGACTTGTGGTTTTGAAACTGATTTTTAGAGCAATTGCATGAAGTCAAAACAACAGAGGAGGAGTTCATCGAGAAGGAAGAGCAGAAGCTTCCTGATTCCCACCCTGGCTTGGCCAGAGGGATGCCTTCCTGGGAGTGGGAGACATGGGACAGAAAACCATTCTGCCCTCACAGAAGCATGGCAAGTGCAATTGTTATATTTTATCTAAAATTTCCTTATTGACATGACGAACTAGAAAGACAATTTTTGGTGGGAATCCCCATCACTAAAATAGTATTTCCAGAGATTTTTTAGGTGAAAGGATCAGGAAAAAGCCTCTCTAGAGAATTACGATCTGGGATTCCCACCAGACACTTTCCATCAACATGACAACGAAGGAGCCCCGCCTCCCTGGGCAGCAGGTGTCACTGCGGCCACGTGCAGCAGCGCCCCCACAGGCCGATGGCGGAACTGGCAGCAGGGAGCTGTCCCCTTCAGGACCTGGACCATGCTGGCTGAGGTTGTCCCTCATCCCCCTCAGGATGAGCAGCCTTCCTCACCTGGGGCACGGGATTTCTGCTGCCTTGTGCCTGCCAGCTTCTCCCTCTCTGGGAACCGGGGACCTGCACTCCTCTCCCCACCCTCCCTTCCCTGTCATGTGCACCCCTCTCTCAAGTTCCTGCTCAACTCAGCCAGTCTGTGGCTGTTGGGGAAAGCAGTGACAGGTCATCGATGGGGCAGAAGACCGGGGAACAACATCAGAGCACATGGAGCACCCTAGCCTCCTTGTGGCTTTAGGGGGGTATGGGTGGAGGGGACGGATGATAACCACTGCCCTGAGAGCCTCAGCCCCCAGGTGACTCAGGGAGATCCCTGGGATGAGCACACCTGTCCCCACCTCATCAGCTTCCTCCTGGAGGCCCTTCAGTGTGCCCAGCCGATGCCCAGAGAACCTGACTTATCACCTGGAAATTGCCTCTGACCACATCTGACACATCCCTCCATGCCCAGAATGCTCACCTTAGAATAAAAGTCTGTACCACCCTCAAGTGGGTTTGAATCCCGGGTCCTTCAAGTTGTCCCGTTCTTCCAGATGCCTCTCCCCACCCCCACCCTGACTCCGGGGCAGACTGGGCTCTTCCCACACATGCCTCACTGCTGGTTTCCTGACCTGAGGTCCCTACCCCTAACACACATCAGCCCTGTATTCACAGTGGGCCCCAGTGAGAGCTATTCCATGAGTCCTGAGCCCCCAATGCTAAGCTGCAGTACCACCTACACGACCTCCCACCACCCCGAGACAGATGCAGGGAAACAGTGAAACCAGTGCTCTCCTCCTTCAAATGAGCCGTTCCTGTTTGCATTGGTAATCTGGCCCTTCATGTAATGATATGAGGCAGGCAGAAGCCAAGTACAGAAAAGCCATTCCTCTGGGGCAGCAGTCCATCAGCACCTGAGCTGTAGGTTTTGAATCTACACCGGCTCCTCCAGCCGCCAGCGTGGAGTGGCCACCAGGGGGCCACAGAGGTCACCTGGCAAAGCCACATGCAGCTGGTAAGATCCTGGGCATCAGGCTTCTAAAAAGGCACAGGCAGGGAGGGTAAGTAATCTGAGACCCTCAGGTCATTTTTTATCGGTCATTTGTCTACATTGTCATCCTTCATTCTCAAATATAAATTCTTCAGGGTATTTGTGTGTATGGTCCTTCTCATGAAGACACTGCCTATTTATCAATATAGGTCCACAAAAATGTCCCCGTACATCCAGTGCCCTAGACCAGCCTCATGAAGTAAAATACCGTCACTGTCCACAAATAGTCATCCTCCCTGTGACCACACGTTCCCTCCTCCCTCTCCTGTGCTGGGAGACACAACTTTTCCTCCTTTCTGGAAGTTCCTCCCCTGTCCCTCCACTTACGTCCCTCACGGAAGGGAGAAGGGCCTGGAAGATTCATTCTTTCCTTTCCCAGTACCTGCAACACAGTAATTTTCTTGGAAAAGTTTTTTCAACTTAACGTATAAATTAAGATATTTATGATCGATTTTTCCCGACAAGTTTTGGAGACAGTTATGGCAAACATTATCTTGAGGAATCATTGAACTCTGACACTCCCTCTCATTCTCTTATGCTGCAAACATTTCTTTTAATAACTGGTCTGTTCCAGCCCCAGACTGCACAATGGGGATATGAAGGCACAGTCGCCATGACCTGCTGTGGGATCTCACAGCCAAGAGCAGTCACTGACAGCACCATGATAGTTTTGGAAACTCCATATGGTGTAGACAGAGGATGAATTTTATTTGGTTTCTGTGGCCCACGAGCTGTGATTAGGATAGGACCATCCACCTGTGTGAGCCTCATAGCGTCACTTACAGAATGGGTAAAGAAAATAAAGACACACTCCACGTCCCAGGTCCCAAGGGCCAGGCCAGCCAAGAGCAAACCCGGGACACAGTCTGGGTTGGGGATGTGAGCCCCAGACTATGGCTCCCTTCTCTGTGTCTCTTGGAGCCAGGCCCTTCTCTGAACCCACAGAGCTCCTCAGCAGCAGCCCCTGAGCTCTGCCTGATTTGCATACCCAGCAGGCATCTCCAGCAAGGGGACAAGAGGGGCCTGTGAGGAACTTTGCCCAACCTCAGGCCTTGGTAGTTGAATCGGGGAGCCTCCATCATGACCTACACCCCTCCTTCCTCAGTGTCCCCACTCACTGCACAGGTGCTGTGCCCAGGCTCACACCCATCCCAGCCTCAGAGAGCTGAGACAAGCCTGGGTCTGGTGCTGAACTGAGCAGGGAACTATCTATGGGGGCATGATGCTCATTACACTGGCATAGGATGAGGGCCTATAGGGTGAACCCCCCAACTGTGCTCACTGTGTGAGAGTCCTGAGCAGGATGGTCTTGGCCAGACAAAGGGGTGGACTGGTTCTCATGATCGAAGGCTCCATCCACCAGCCAGACCCATAAGCCCCTGGGGCTGAGTCTGATAAAAGAGGGTGCCCTGGGAGACCAGAGAGTCTATGGAGATCAATCCAGGCCAGGAAGCTTAAGAAATTTCCTGGAAATGGGTCCTTCATCTTCCAAGGCAACTCATTTTTCTCTCTTGCAGGTTTTGTGGCCTCTTATATGTTTACTCAGCGCCCTCGGTGTCAATGACCCTGGGACAAATGGCCAGGGTCACCTGTGGGGGAGGCACTATTGGAAGGAAGGTTGTTAGTTGGTACCAGCAGAAGCCAGGCCAGGCCCCTACGCTAATTTTCTATACTGATGGCAACCGACCCTCAGGGATCCCTGACTGATTCTCAGGCTCCAAGTCATGGAGCACGGCCTCCCTGACCATTCGCAGGGCCCAGGCTGAGGTCGAGGCTATTACTGTAAGTCCTACCACAGCAGCAGCACTTCTCACAGTGGCACAGCAGTGGGGAGTGAGAAGCAAACCCCTTCCCTATCTGTGTCATTCCCTTCCAGCCCCAGATCGTCCTAGCCACCCAGCCTTTGGGAAGCACCTGAAGAGGGTGTATCAGGATTGATTTGAAGCTCCTGAGATTGTCTGGGCCTGAGTGTGTGTGGAAACAGTGGGTCTGGGTGGAAAAACAAACAGAAAGAAACCTCCATCCATGATCACTGACCTTGAATTCCATATGGTGGCCAGAGATCACCCCTTCGCTGACCAGGATTAGAATCTAGAACTTTCCAGCTCAGCAGAGCTCCTGAAGCCCTGTCAGCATGGCAGCTGGGGATTCTGAGTGGAGCAGACCAGCACAGGACCCACTGTGGCCACCCCTCTTCGGGGCTCACCCATGTCCCCATTGTGTCTGGTAGCTCACAGAGGAGCTCCTTGCCGGGAAGCACTCTTGGCTCAGAAAACTGCTTCCCCCTGGTTTCTGCCCCTTCTCAGAGAGGTTCCCTTGAATGACAGCCTGAGTCCAAGACCTCAAGACCCTTCCTCAGGCTCAGATGTCCTGAATGGTCCAAGCTTGAGAGGTCCCTACAGGAAGGAGACCGCATCTGAGGCTGAGTGTGGGTCTCTCCTCCTTCTGCCCAGACTGACCTCCTCAACGAACCTCTCCATCTCACAGTGCGGGAAGGCCAGCATCTCCGACAAGGTCCTCAGGGACCTGAGGAGGCCACTGTACACCCACAAAGCTCTGGCTTGTCCCCCCAAACCCCATTATGTGTGTCAAAATCCCCAACAGATCAGTTCATTCCTTGTGTTTTTAAACAACGAAAAAGACGCAGACACACTAGGTGCTCTGGGTTCTGGCAGTTGGAGGGTCACATTCCTCCTGATGGTGAATGAGAGGCATTGGGACAGTTGCATCCTCTTACAGAGTGTCCAGAAAATACTCAGTCATGGGACTGAGACACACAAGGGGTGCTGCCTCACGTCTACTCAGCCCTCCCGCATCTTGCCCAGGAATCTCTGTACCTCCACCCTACCCAGAACTATGAGAAGAGCATTCCGTGGATGCGGTCAGCTTGCCAATGCTGACATGTGATAAGCCATCACAGTCCACCCCCCACAGGGTATCCACCCAATCCAGGATAAACACAGGCTCTAAATGAAGAGAATAGTGGTTATTTAGCTTCCACCTAATGTGAAACCATCCCATAAACAACTACAAACATGCTCACCCTCTCCCCACATGAGGAATCAAAATATACTGTTGTTTGTAGTGATGGCTATTTGTTCCAGATGACTTAATATCCTGTCATTTCTATGTTGAGATACAAAGTTGACTATTAACACATCTGTTTTTAGATAATAATGGGATGAGACAGGAGAATAAAGCAAAAGCATATGGTTAATATATATCCAAACATATTCATGTCAATATAAGGAAGAAATACTTGCCCTTGTATCCTGCTTATTTCTTCACTACCTGTGGTCAGGTAGTGACCTGCCCCCCCCCATATTCCCCTTCCTTCAGAAAAGACCTGATCTAGTCATCACCCCTGCCAGTTGGGACAACCAAACCTTCGTTCTTGAAGATCTGTCCATGACCAGATCTGCTGCATTGAGTTGTGGTGAATTTATGACTGTAATCACAGTCCCAGGGAGTATTAGGTGATCTCCTGAATCTATTCACCTACCTGCGTAACCCAAATGGGTAGCAGATACCCAAATCCCCCATGATGGTCACCAGAGCCACAGCAGCCAGTGTCCCCTACTGTGCCCAGTGCCTCGCGGCAAGGAGGAGCGAGCAAGGGCCACAGCTCAGTTTCAGCCAGCAAGAGCAGGGCAGTCAAGCAGAGAGCAAAGTGCCAGGAATGAGAAGAGGATTTCTGCTGGTGGGCCTCTGGGGAGAAGAGTGAGTGCTGCCATTCCCATTTCCACCCTGATTCCGAGGCCGGTGAATCCTGAGCCGGGGAGGAGCAATACCACATGTGTCTGACATAGGTCTAACATGTGCCCTCCGAAAGCACATGCGGCACCCCAGGACATGGCGCCAACCCCCTGTGCTATTGCCACAGCCCGGGGCTGCAGCAGAGGTCACCTGGCTAGCCACCTGCTGGTGAGTGAGCCTGGCACCAGGGGTTCTAACATGCAGGGGGTTCTGAGATCGGAAGGAAAAGGTATCTTCCTTCTTGAGTATCATGTTTGACACTAATGTACAAAATCTCTCAGCTCC